>OY283144.1:36027820-36337472 GCA_958299785.1 Medicago lupulina | reverse complement strand
ACATTTTCCTTGAATATATTCACATTAATTACTTTATTAGTCAATAGTTATTAATTTTTAGATTTTAAAAAATAGTTTTCTCAAGACAGAAAATTATTACCTTGTTTAAACTATTATTTCTCTTTAGTTAGTGTTATTTGAAAATATTGTAGGGATTTTGAGAAGGGTTTTTCAAAATTTAATCCTCTTGGCGGAACAAATCCCAATGAATACAGATCTTGATTAAATCATTAATCACAAATCAACAAAAACACATACTTAAACACTTTAAGGATTATGTGTTTACCTCTTGAAGAGCAGCAGAACCTTAGTAGCAGAAATCTTTCTGATCACGAGCAAAGCAAAGCAGCGATGCCTCTACTAAGTCCACACGAACAGAACTTCTCCGATGACCGGTGCTAGCCAATTCCAACGGAGATTCAGAGAGAACAAAGTTTAGAGAGCGGCGGCTAGGGTTTCACAACTTTTGTGAATTAGGTTAAGCGTTTCAACCAAAAGTCAGTGATGCTTCAGCACAAGGGTTCTATTTATAGAATCACTTGTGTGGTCAGCAAGACAAGCACTTAAGTACACTGTACCTTACGGTGGACCGCGTTTCTCTATTTTTTTTGTAAATTAAATAATAAAGACATATTTAATTATTTAATTACTAATAAGTCATAGTTATTATTTTATAAATAAGTCTTACTTATTTATTTCTCTCATCTATCTGTCATTTGTGTGTGACCCTATAGGTTCCCGTAACGTTGACAATAATATTAAATCACATATTTAATATTATAAACAGTGAGCGGTATCTAGCAACACATCACTGCTATCCAAGTGACGAGAATGTCATGTGATCTAACGAAACCTTTTTATGATAATGATCATGTGTATAATTACCTTTTTACCCTCATGTCTATATTGAACACAAGGCATAGCATGTCACCCTTGTCCAGTTCAATATTGGGCCCGTAGACATTTCTCCTGTTATGTAGGAGGGGAAAATTCCATCTAGGTCACTCATGTCCCTCAGCATGATTCGTGGAGTACCCATCAACCAACTTTATAGTCATCCTTTTAGGAACAACGTTTGAATGGTGACAAAGCACTCGACTCCAACATCTAGGGTACATAGTGGTTTCAAGTCAAAGGGTGGAATATACCACTATCACTATGAGAATATCTTACGACATTTTTCATAACTTTTACTATGTAGTATTCTCATGGTGGGTCAATCCAATATAAATATTACTCCTAATATTTATATCTATGTGTAGACTTGATAACTCTTTATCCATGATCTGTGAGATGTGATCATCAGTCTATCCACATAATAGTCTCTATGCTTTAATGATATCCCACTTCTCAATAAAGCTTGACTACAAATACTTTAAGAATAGTTTCCTTATGTTTAACGGGGTCTCACAATTAAGTTATACTTAATGTTCCATTAAACAGGCTAACTATTCTAGGGACTTTATTATTTTGAAACAAAACAAAATCAATAAAGAAATGCCTTATTATATATATATCATGATACAAAGCCAAACTCAATCAATATAGATTGGCTATTAGGGCTTACTCCAACAATCTTCCATTAGCACTAAAAGCCAATCAAATATTAACTCAATATCTATTGGTCAAGTGTTAGAATCAAGCGCACTATGGGCAAGATACTCTACTAGCAGATTAGGAACTCTTTCCTAAGTTGGTAGGTTATACTTCTTTTAATTTCCACTTTCGATCTTCTATCGAAATGAAATTGAAGTGTCAAAGTATAAATTTGGATCATTGGTGAGATCAAGTTTTCATTGCTCGCAAGATTTAAACCAATTTTACCTCAGACGAGATCAATGGAATCCACAACGCAAGAAACACATGTTTTCACTTAGTTATGAGCTAAACAATCCAAATTATATATATTTGACATCTGTAATAGAAACAACAACTATCTGAAACTTGTACTTTAACAAATTTCATAGGTTATATCCTAGCATAACATTTATTCCAAATTATGATCTGGATATATTGTACACCGATATGAAAGTCAACATCATTGTAACTCATTTACGATGTTTCTTTCATTCGTGTTCAAGAAACAATCCATAGTCCTTTAAGACATCCAGGGATATTCTTGAAGGTATTCTACCGTCGAACACTATAATCAATTTTGGTACATATTGAAAATAATTTTCTAACCATGTCTTACATGTGTAGATAAATTATTTTGGTGACTTGTATGTCATCCACATACTCCACGAAAATAATCTCAATGCTCCCACTAATCTCCTTATGTGCACAAGATTTCTTTATTAATAAAAGTTTTCATAAAACTTCATTAATAAAATAAAAAATTCAACTTCGAGAAGTTTTCTCTAATTCATAAATGAATTTTATAATACATCTACCTTTCTAGTATCCTTTGGATTAACGAAATCCTACACATATCAAATACATATATAAGGTTATTCCAATTAAGGAATACAACCTCGTTATCCATCTTCTAGAACATGTATTATACAACAATGGGAATTTGGATCGTTAGATTTAAACATTACGATGATGGAATGGTTTCGTCATGATATGCATCATGAATTGCATGAAACCTTCTACAATCAATCACATCTTAAAGATATTCATAATACCATCCATGTCAGTTTTCTATAAGAAAACTCACATTAATCTTATGAGTCATACTCATTTGGATGATATAACCAATATCCATATATGGTTTGTGTACATGGATTCTTTATAAGATCTCATGTCATCTAGCCACTTCTCAAAATCAGGCCATTTGCGACCTTCTAGTAAGTCAGGTGCTCATCTTCCATGAGCATCATATCACCTTGTTGAGTCATGACAAAATCATGTTTCTCATCCTAGTGTTATGACATGTCAGACTCATTTAGATTATGTGCTACTCAAACTAGCGATTTACCAACAACCCTTTGTTGAATCAGTTCATGTTCCATTCATAGAGAAAAATGTATTTTGTGGTACTTGACTTAATTCAAGTTCTACATCACTCCCACTAGCTCTAGCAAAGCTATACTTCTTGAAAAGGAATACTCCAGTTCTAGCGACAAACAACTTTTGCCAAGGAAGAAGATGTAGAAATAGTGTCCTCTAGTTTCCTAAGGGAACCTCCACAAGTATACATTCATTTAATTTGAAGTTTAGTTTATCTAGTAAACCATATAACCTCAAATTATCATAAAGTCAAAATTAGGTACTCTTACCTCCATATCTAATATGGAGCCATTATGATTACTCAATTAGAACTTGTTGTGGGTGAAGAATAATTGTAATTTCATTAATTTCAAGAGTCTTTGAGTTATAATCAAACTATTTTAGATCGAGTCATGTCAAACATAAAGCGATATAATTAATCATTATACTCATTAATCAAGTATTTACCATCACGACTTACTCGTATAGTCTTTATATTTTTCAAACTTATTCCTTTTACTTCATTGTTAAAATCTTTGAACAATTTCAAAGTTTTCTTGAATCGTGTCAAATACACTTTGCTTATCTACTAAATGATTTAGTAATGTTAGATGAAGTAATAGAAACAATATCTAGCAAATATGTTTAGTTCTCCATATACATCTAACATGTATATAAACTCAAATAAATCACGTGCGCTTTCACCTTTGTTGGTGACCGATATACTAATCTATTTTGAAAGGTGGAACTCACATCCTTCAAATGATATAAAATCAAATGAGTCCAATAGTTCATATCCATGGATTTTGGAAATGTGAATCACACCTGTTTGTACTAAACAGTAATGCCAATGATATACAAAAGGTTCAAATATCATTTGATTCTTTTTCATATGTTATAAATCAGCTTATCAAGATCATATAACTCAATTTCATTACTTGTATAGAAAACATTATTTGGATAATAGGACAACATTTGTCTTTTATTCAACTACACAATCCTTCTCTTGTCAATACAAGATTTAGGACATAATGCTTCTATATTATATGGAATTTAATAACAATTATTTGGTTCCATATCAAGTTAAGTTTAAGTCCAAGCATAAGCTCTTATAGTCAATGAAACTATTTGTTCCATTCTAGACGTAGGTGGACTTCACTTATAGTTAATGGTCTACTTCTTTAAAACTCTATATTTCAACAAATATAAGATTAATCATCAAGTATCATATACTTATGATGCAGAAATAGAAATTTAACGTTATATAACTATATGGGTAAATAAGAAGTCTTACTTCTTTCTTAGTTTGACTATTTCAAAACTACGAGCAATTTTGTTTTTCAATTTTTGAAATAATTGCTTCCCTATTTATCAATCATGTTTAACCTTCCAAGGTAGAGAAACAAAGTTTGAATTTTATTCTTATCCGTTTCCATCTACTTGATAGGCTTAAACTATTTATCTTATCTTATGGTTATAGCATTGAGGTTAATGATCATATCATTATCCATCGTCGTTACTACTATGAGATATCCTATATCCACTCAATCGACCTGATGCTTCTGACAAGCATTCTTTTCGAATTTAGATATAGAAAGGTGCTAGGAAATGGTTGCTAGAAATTATACAGTTTTTCTTATTCTTTAGAACAATTCTTAATTTTGTACCAATTCAGAAACTCCTTTCTGAAGATTTTGTTCTTCATAAGAATATTTAACAGTATAATAAAAATTTATATGCCGAAGAAATTCTAAATACAGAAAATGAATAAAATAAATGTATCATGATTTAAAAAACATAATTAATTAGGTCTTTAATTAAATATGCTCCCACTATTTTACTCAAATCAAATGACCTTCAAACATTTGATTCAGAAAATCCCATTGGAAGATTTTCTAGTGGATTGAAATCCTTATTTCACCTTGCTTTAAGTCAACGGGGGCTGTACTCAAAACTCAGTTATTTAGGTAGGAACATTTCCAATTGTATCCTATACAACTTTCAAATCAATTGGGTGAATAACTCTTATTCAAGTCTATCATATAGACATTTTCCAATTATAGCTTCTAAATTTATTCTAATCTTATTAAAATTAATTTAGTCAAGTTAAACTCAAAAGAATAACACTTTGGTAAATTGGATTACCGCACCACAACTTACTAGTATAGAATATGCACTTCACGGAGGCAAAACCCACATATTCGATATTAATCTTGAAGGGTGTTAAACTTTTGGAAAGGCAAATATATATATATATATATATATATATATATATATATATATATATATATATTAATCTTATTAAAATAATCTTGTTAAGTTAGATCCAAAAATAACAATCGGTAAATAGAATTACCGCACCACAACTTACTAGTATAGAAAGTGCACTTTGCGGAAGCAAAACCTAAATATTTCGATATTAGTCTTGAAGTGTGTTATACTTTTGAAAACAATTTACTTCATATTCTATTTGAAGGATTTTTATTTAATTTAATCTCATTGACATGTGTATCTCATACACGCGTCTTTAATTGTTGCTTTTCATCATAACCTCCCACTTGACGTCTCTCAAATTTTCATTATAAACCTCAATGGATGGTGAGTTCTCATATGGTTTCCAAAAAAATCAATTTCTAAATCCTGCATATATTTTTGTGCTGCTGGCCTAAGGCATTATATTGATTTAATTATTAAACGCAGTGAGTTGTATCATGCAGAATTATTCGGAATTCGGATTATGTAGAATTTATTGAATTGCTTTGAGAGTTAAGGGGTCTATTTGTTTATTTCATTGTGTGTGCGACCAAGTATTGTGTTGTGCTCAATTTGTGTATCTATAAAATAGATAATACATCTCCTCTGACAGTTTTAATGTCCAATTTGATAGAAGTTCATGTAATATTTTTCTCAAAATCAATATTTTCTCTGACTTCATTATTGCCATGATCCGCACAATAGCCTCAATTACGGAACAACAGGCTGCCATATACGTAGTGACTATGTATTGGAGTTTTATTCTGATTTCGTCCAACAGATTTACAATTTGAGAAATGAAAACTATATTAAATTACTCATGATGAAATCTGGAAATAGTTATGCCTATGGTAAGCTAGAAGTCTCAAGTATCGATATCTGATATGCACCAGATTTCCTTTTCATATATTCACCTCGTGATTATTTTCTGCATTTCAGTATATATTCTATATCACAGTAAGCAGGTTTTCTCGCCATACTTCTTCTATCTATATATACATATGCGGGTGTAAAAAATTAGCAAAATATGTGCTGGTCATGCAAAAACTAATAAATATAAATAACACAAGGATAGAAAATAATAACTTATATCATAACTCATCAAAACTATAGTATTACTTTCTCCTGCATTTGTTATCACCAACATATAGGGTATAAAAAGAGCATCACTGTAAGGATTTTGATCAAGATAATTTAATAACAAAATAGAGTTTTAAGAAGCAGATGATGGCGGTTGTTGATTATTCATTAGAGCACTGGTGACGAGTTGCCTCAACTCTTCATCCTTCTTCTCCCTCAATTCCATTAACCATAACATCTCTTCCTGTTTTCTTGCTAGACGCCCAAGTTCTTCTTGATTCTTCAAGTATTGCTCTTTTAGAAAAACCATAACTTCATGATCACTCTCTTTTCTTTCTCTTTCTATTTCTTCTAGTGATTCTTTAGCTTCTGTTTGAGCAGCCATATCACAGAGAAACTGAAGATGGTGCTGCGCAACAGTTACTTCATTAGATGTGGAAACTTTTTTTCTGATAGAAAAGCTTTTGCTTTTGCTTTTGATTTCACCTTGAGTCTCAGACAAGCAGACTCTGTCACCAGATATTCTTGCTTCTTTGCTCCCATTTGCATCTTCAAAAACTTCATCCAAACTCTCTACTAAAAGCTCAATGTTATCTACTGAAATTGGCCTTTTCAGTGGTAAAATGTTTTCATAATATGCTGAAGAGGATGAACAACATTGGTTCAATAAATGCTTAGATTCATGGATTTTGTCACCACATTTGAACTCTTCCAACAGTGGCTTACCATCCTTAACATTAGCAATTGTATATTCATCAGCTTTCAAACAATTATGAACAACATTTTCATAAGGAACATCAACATAAAACTCATCAACCTTCCTAGTTTTAGTTTTGTAACCATCATCACAAAATTTTCCAAAAGTAAGATTAGGAGGAAAACCAGGTGGATCACTAACATCATTACCACTTCTGTTAGCTTTCCCTAGACAAGTTCTCTGTTTCCTTGAAATTGCACTTCGTTTCTGCTTCACAATTTGCATTAAAAAATCGTTGCGACCCAATACCAATTGCTTCCACCACCTTGCATATCGAGCAGTAACACCTGCCTCAAAAAATCTTGATGGAAAATACAAATTCTTATGAGATATGCGTCTGCAGTAGTTTTTCCAAGCAATGGTTTTAATCTCATTGAATCTAGGCACATCACTTGGAACATCTTGATCCATTCCAAACTGCATAGCAACTCTATGTGGAAGATATTGCTCTGTAGAGTCGATACCAACTAGCTCAGAAACTCTCAAGCATATAACAAATGACAGCATTTGTTGATCCACCAAATCTTTCTTAAATGGTACCAAAATTTCTTCATTCGGATAAAACATTCCACACATATTAGCATATCTAACATATGGACGCCAAAGAAAATCACAAATAGCTGCGTCTAATGCTAACCTAACATCGTTGATTCTCAACGGCTTAACCTTATGCCACCTAAACACCAAAGGGTCTCCATGGTTTATCGACATGGGCTGTGGTTGTAAATTTTTGAACCTCTCCCACGCCCAAATTTGAAGCAAGTAAAAGGGTGATCGAAGAGTAAGTTGTAAAGGATATTTATCACCACCAACAGGATTTTTGTTCAAATCAACAATTGTTTTCTTAAACACACTTAAATCCTTATATAAGCTAGCTAAAACAGCTGGTGCCAGAGCAATAGGATTTCCTCTAGCAAGATGAACAACAATAGGAAACAAAGAAAGTTTCACCAAAAGTTTATGAGGAAAAACAAAAATTGACAACCAAGTAGCAAGAAAAGCTTCATGTTCAATTTCACTACCTTTATCGATGAAAATATCCATCCATAATGTTGCTCTAGCCTGATTTTGTTTCTTAGTAGAAATTGTCTGTCTTGCAAGGATCATCTTCTTTTCAATCTCTCTCATCTCCTGGTCTTCATGTGAAACGAAAACAGGATCACCAAGAACAGGGTAACCCCTTAAAACCATAACATCTTCCAAGGTGATTGTTGCTTCACCAAATGGAAACACAAAGGTGTTTGTCTCACAACACCATTTCTCAACAACCCCATATAACAAGTTTTGATCTCTGATTATGTGACACTTGGTACTCAAAATAGCATCAAAGATACCAACTTTCTTCCACACAGATTCATACTTGGGTTTAAGTTGATCAACCCAATAAACCCATTTTTGTCGTGAGTAGCACCAACCAGTGAAGTTGATTTTCAAAGGACTATCATTTGGGTTGAGAAAAGAAGATGATGAAGATGGGTTAAACTGAAAATATTGTTCTTCAATGGAGTTTGAAATGGGTTTGAGAAAATGAGCAGTTCTGAGTGTTGGGTGAGTTTCATGAACAAATGAAAGCATGAAATCTTCCCTTTCTTCCATGATTGTATCTTCCGTTCCTGGTTGTTTGTTCTTCATCATGAGTTTGAAACTCTAATGGAGAAGAGAAACACAAGAGTACAGAATAAAAATGTGATATATAGATGGGTTAGAATCCTCGAGGATCCTAACTCGGTTGAAAACTACACTAATAATGATGAGCCATTTTTTGAGCAACTAATTTCACAACTAGCATATGAAGGGAAGAAAAGCCAAATTACCATTTTGCTCCTTGTAACTAATTTGTTTTTGAAACCAAACAAAGGGTATATATATACTTTGCTTTGTCATCACTTGGCACTCACAACTAGAGATAATAAAATGGGTTGGACCGTATGGTTGACCCGTTTAAACTGTTTTTTTTTAAGGATGAATTGAGATTTTGAATAGGATGGTCGCCCAACCCACTTAATATTGGTATAGAGATATTTGATGTGCTTGAATATTGGTTGGAATTCATAATTCTTCACTTTCAAGTTATGGATTGTTGGAATCCGATGGAGTAGAGTGGTATAAATATATTTAATTGTTTGCGTTTTTAAAAATTGAATGAAGTGGAATGGAACATAATAAATTCGTATCATTTTCATCTCATACCTTCCTTTCTTCTTACTTTTCATTCCCCTTAATTTGAGGCGACGTTTAGATTGAGTTGTTTACTAAAACTCATAATCATAATTAAGTTGTATATAATTAAACTCCATCGTTTGGATTTATAAAAAATGAATGAAATGAAATAGAACATAGGCCCCATTTGATTTGAGCTTATTTTGAGCTTATGAAAAATAGTTTATGTAAATAAATAAGCTTTTATTTTAATTTATAAGTCCTCATTAACGAAAATTGTATCTTCATAAACGGTTTTTTTCATAAACTACCTTTAAAACTTATAAATAATACATAAAAACTTATTTATTTGCATAAGCTATTTTATATAAGCTGTAAAATAAGCTAATCCAAACAGGCCAATAATGAAACCAATTTCATTATATATCACCCAATTCTTTTAATTTTTTACCCTCCAATTTGGGATGTATCCAATAAAATGAAACTTCAATCTTAATATATTACCTTTTTACCCTTATTTTATCTTTCTTTTTATAACCAAATACATTTCAACCCTCATAATCATAATTGGTGAGTAGAACAATTCAGTTTAAGAAAAAAGTGGGTGGTGAAATACTTCAATAATAATCATAACCATGAGTTATTAAAAGATAAAGAGGTTTAACCTTTCTGCTTATTATTATCAAAGCGTTCTAATTATATATCAAGATCACATTCTTTTGTTGTCAAAAGCTGGTTCCTCCGTGAGTTTCCTAATAAGTGTATTGGAGTTTCCTTCAAAAAAATAAATGTGTTTGAGTTAAAGAAAGGAGTAGATGCAGGAAATCTACTTTTTTTGGAGAAAGATATTAGAAATTTTTATTCAATATCAAGGTGGTGTTGGTAAAGAGTGTGATGCTTCAAACTCAAATTATGTAAAATTTTGAAAGATGCATATGATGCATTTGAGTATGGATTTTCAATAGATGAAAATAGAAAATTGGAGCATATTATTTGAGCATTTGGTAATTTAATTGGAGCATATGAAGCTTTTAGAGATGTTGTTTTTTATACCACATATGGAATAGGCTCGGTAACCATGGGAATTATATTTTCTTTGGTTGTGTTCTACTCCGAGATGAGATGATGTGTGATTTCTTCTTTTACATGGGCTATACTATAAAGGTACATTTCTAATTGCTTGAGATTATTATTTCTCAATTTATAAGTTTGAGTTTTTAGTAAACTATTTTATATTTTCTTTATTATTATATTTTCTGAATTTTCTTAGTTTTGTCAAAGGAAAAAACAATTGTTACGGATCAAATATTGCACTTAAAGAAGCTTTTGCATGGAATTACCAAATACAAAACATGCATATTTTCATATGGCATATCCTGGCAAAGCTATCACCAACACACAAGCACAGAGCACAAATAATTGGACTAAACAATTGTTTTTTAAATGTAGACGAGACCCTAACTTCCAAAATCTCATTATTGTTTGTTTGTTGAATATTTTGTTAATTTTTATGCATAAACAACATTGGAGTACTTAACGGATAACAGTCCTTATTATATTTATGCTCTCAGTGAGTGAAGGACTACTTCATGCACTTTCCCATTTTACATATTGATGTTGGCAAGCTACTTATGATGGAAAAGTTTTGGGTAATGGTAATTATACAACGTTTTCACTAAATAAACTTCTAAAGAAAAAACTATTTACAAACTTAAAAGATTTGTGACCAAAATAATTTAAAAGATCAATCTGTTACAAATTTCAAACATAAATCACTTATGTATGGTCAAAATAACTTAAAAGACCAATTTATTACAAACCTCAAACTTAAAAGACCTCGTTTAATTTAACTTAAAAATTACGCTCCCCTCCCCTTAAAGATGTTTGAATTACACTCCCCTCCCCTCTTATGTTAAAATATACACTCCACTCCCTTGAAAAGTAAAATTTACACTCCCCTCCCCTATATGATGCTTGAATTACAACCTCATCCCTTAATGATTAAATATGGACTACACTTTAATTTATTTTAACATAAATAAATATTTGTATAAAATATATTAATTTTGAATCACCATTTAAAAAATATAAATTCGTTTCTTTATAATCTAAATGTCAATAACAATTAAATTTAAATATTTTGTTATTAATTTTATAATTTAGAGTATAAAATTCACTTTTAAATAACCATACTTAATCGACTTTAGTAATTTTTCACATATTTTAATTTTATTTTGGGTTGTTTCATATTTTATAATAGGCTTTAAAACTATATGTTAATGAAATTGTGAATAAAAAATAGAGAAAGAAATGTATACAAAATTCGATTATATTAAAATGAACGCGCAATGCTATTTTTCTTTTAAGTGTGTTAGATTATTTTTTTGTTAGATTATTAGAAATAAAAAAAAATTGAGGGACTAAAGCGTAGATTTTAACATAAAAGGGGAGGAGAATGTAATTCAAGCTTCTCTCAAGGGAGGGGAGTGAAATATTTTCTAATATGTTTTGAATAAGAGGAGAGGGAAGTGTATATTTTAACATAAGAGGGGAGGTGAGTGTAATTCAAACATCTTTGAGAGGAGGAGAGTGTAATTTACTCAAAAAAGTATGGTCTAACTTAACACATCGTAAGCAGACCCTTGTAGGTCGACCTCACACAGCCCCTTCCCTAGTGGAGTAACATTCTATGGTCCAATAAAAAATAAGTAATATTATATGTGCTATTAAAACGTTTGGTCATGTATTTTGTTTTAGTTATCTAAATTAGTTTTTTTAGGGAATAAATTAGTTATTTTATTTGAAGGAAGGGAATGCATTTTTTTTTAATTATTTTTTTCTTTTGTTATTCTACCAAAAATAAAAGTAATAATATAAGGTTTTTTCTAAATTGCCTTGGGAAAGAGGTGGGTAAACTGCCCATGTTGACGTCGCATCAATATAACATGACAACTGTAATCGAAAATAAAAAAATGGACAAGGAGATGGGTTTGATAGATAGACCCGGATACTTTTGTTATTAACAGATTGACCCATGCATTAATTGATTCTAAAAAAACAATTCCAGACTATTTTCTTCTTCTGCATAACTGCTTTCTTCTCAATATCAAATAATTGTTTTCTTCTTCTGCGTTTTCCTTTAGTTTTTCAACCCAACCATTTCTTCCTTCAATCCATTCATAATTTGGGAACAAAAATTGCTTCATCTATCCGACGAAACTCTCTCATTTAACTTATCTCTCACGATTCCTGTCATTTGCAAGTAAGTAATTTTCTTGTCAAGCTTTGATTGCTATTTGAATGGTTTAAATTGTTTTGTTTGATTTTGGGGTTTAGGGTTCTTTTTGTTTTAATGAATATTTGATTTTTGTGTTTGCATTGAGCATTTGATTTTTATGTTTGTAGTGAGATACTTGTATTTGAACACAACTTTCTTCTTTTACAATGCCATGTTTGAATACATCTTATTGTCATTTTGAATACATAGATGAAATGAGTGTTCTCATGTTTGTCATGAGATTAATATCTCTGGGTATAAAGATTCTTAATCATGAAATTGTTAGAAACTTAGAAATTTGATGTGCCGTGGAAACCACGGCCCTGAAAGCGAAATTCGGCTGGACCTCGGTGCAATCCAACACACCGATCGCTCCCCAAGTTAACACAACGAGCCTATGGTCACATGCACTCGTGGCCTTAGGCTATGGAAATCACAGAACAATTGGCCGGATAGTTTTATGTGGAATAGAGAAAGAGGGACGAAAAGAATAGCTAACAATAAGAGGAATTTTTCAGGACTGTTCTATGAAACACGAAACACGGATACAGACATGGATACCGTACACGACACAAACACTACTGACACACCGACACCGTTAATAATTTAAAAAAATTACATAATTTAGTGTAATTATATGTGTCGGTGTCATGTCAGTGTTGGACACAACACATGTCTAACACCCGGACACGGCTGGTCCGAGGAGTGTCTGTGCTTCATAGGTACAGTCACTTGTCAGCCACAACCATTCTTTTATATAGGATGTTAGGGTAGAAAGGAGTAATTCATTTGGAATTTGGCTAATAAAGTGGGGCTGAAGTTACAAAGTGATTTGATAATAGTAAATCAATAGCAATTAATCAGGGATGTTGACAAAATTTGACCAATTAAAAGGCAATTAAGGCATATAGGAAATAAGGAAAGAAATAATGTTATTTTTCTACCAATGCGGGACCAAATAGTGATTATTTGCCTAGTGGTAGATAGATTAATCTCTTTGGCCAAAATAAGCTATCCTCACCACTTTGACAAGTGCTTGAACAAGTGTTTTCAGAAATCAATCATGTTTGATGAGAGTCACTTTGGCTGGATTAAATGCCCACCACTTGGAACTAACATTAGTGTCATGTATATTTTTGGTCATGTAGATTACATAAGTGTCATGTATAGTTTCATATTACTGTCCTCTACTCTTGTTGATAGGAACTTGAATTGAGCCCTTATAACAAGATTTGACTAGAAATTTTAACTCGACCACGAATCTTTCTCCATGAGTCTATGTGTTTCGGATCTGGCTCAATCCGTGACAGCAGAAAATGTAGTCCGACTAACCGATTTCCTCCTGGATAGCAACGTATATAAAAAAACACCAGTAACATGTGCTTCTGTTTGCCATTGTTCAACAGAAATGACTTTGACAATTTCTATTAAATTATTCTCAAGAAAAATGAGGATTCCCATTATATGGAAATGAAATTGTATATGTATTTTCTAGCTTCATTAATACACCTTGGTAAATGATACAAAATATTGTCAAACGTTTTCCAAAAGCGCACAAACAGAATTTCTATAGATATTTTTTGAAAAGTTATACATAAAAATTATAGTTAACGACATAAAACAAAAGCATCTGTAGGTATTGTTGACTAGTCTGTAAGACGTAGTTTCATAGATTCACTTAACACTTCGTATAGTGGAGATTGTAATAATAAACAGAGAGAAACATGGATTCATCAATTATACCCTTTAAATGTGCAAGAATGTCCGTGCATGTATGTGTGCACGCGTGTTCGGTTGAGTGGTGGCAACCGCAGCAGAGTTTAGACCTTATACACAGCCATGATTTTGGTGTTTTTTTAACATAAGTAAAGATGTGGATATTTCATATGTCTAGCTTAATTTTATGGAGTAAGCAAATACATATACAATTGAATTTCTACACAGACATCATCACACTTGAATTTTAAAACTCTGCTGGCAGAACCAAGCATCTTCTTTACATATTTTTAACCACTCTTCTATTATTTTCCTATTTTTTTTAAGCAACATAATTTTATTTCAATAGAAGCAGCCAAGCACAAGACGTGCAAGAGGCTGTGAAATAGGAGCAAAGCCTTACAACATCAGCACCACAGTAAAACAAACTACTACCTAAAGGCTTGAAAAGCTAAACAGAGGCCAACAAACATAGCCAAACTAGATGGCAGCTGCTACAGAGCAGCAAACCAATACTCCTAACAGGCCTACAACAGCATAAAAACGCCCAGCCAAACCAAAAAGCAGCAGCACTGCTGCGGCTGTACAAAACCGGGAAAAAACGCCCAGCCGGCTCTCAACAAACCGCAAACCTTACTTCACTTCACTTCCTCTTGGATTCCAATCCCATTCATAATAAAGGCAAGACGCAATCTTGAGCCTATTCAAAACCCAAAACCAAGACACCACTTTGATTTCGTCGACAATCTCATTAAAATCCTTAAATTGGTTTTTGAATATCCTTGCATCTCTCTCCTTCCAAATCGACCAAATTGTGGCATGCCAAATTACCCGAAAACCCTTCATAAGCCTTTTAGAGGTCGCTTCGCCATTCCAACGCTCAAAATGCACGAACCAATTCGGAGGTGTTATTAAATTCATATCTAGTCAATTCAACACACCACGGCATACTCCTTTTGTTTTCTAATAAAATGTTAACCACTCTTATTTAATAAATATATGAAGTTTAAAGTATGTTCTGGAAAATGCCTTAACTGGTAATTCTTGCTGATTGCTTTGTCATTGTCTTTTGAATTTATTCACTTGGGCATATACCAAGTTTTATTTTATAATAATTTTCTCTTCTAACCAAAATCACGAGCTAACATTGTGTTATGTCATACCTTTTGCTTTATTGCTCTAGTTCTATTCCTTCGCTGAAAATTGTTGTAAATGCTCATTTTTTTCCTTAAAATGAGAAAACTTCAGTGGAATTCCCTGTTTGTACTTCAACTGATGTAGCCATAGATTTTATGTCTGGACTTTTGGTATATGTATATGTGTATGATCATTTTAATTTTTTTTTCCAGTAGTTCAATGAAGTAAGTTTTAAATTATTGAACATATTACTATCTCTTATTTCAGTTAAATTTAATTTAAAATGTCAACCTATAATGAAGCAACTCAGCATTTCGATAATGATAGTGAAGAGGTAGAATTCACCGGTGATAATGGTGTTGGTAGTGATGGAGATAAAGGGACAGATAACTGCAATGGTAATAAAAATTTAAGTGAAATTACAAATGATGATATAAGTGCTATGAAGTTTAGCACAGAGGAAGAAGCTATACAATTTTACAAAGCGTATGCCCATTTCCATGGGTTTTCCGTAAGGAAGGATGATGTGGTAAAAGATCATGAGGGAAAAATTGTTGCGCGGCGATTACTTTGCAATAAAGAGGGAAAAAGTGAAACTAAAAATAAGAAGAATGAAGATAGTAATTGGCAAACCATGCGAACTGGATGTCTTGCTAGAATTCGAGTAGCCTATGATTTCATTCAAAAGATTTGGAAAGTTACTAATTTTGATCCTGATCACAACCATGAACTAAGTCCTCCAAATCTTTTTCATTTGATTCCGAGTTATCGCAAATTGAGTGAATCGGATAAACAAATTGTCGGTGGTTTGCATTCTCAAGGTGTAAGAACCTGTCATATACTAGGTTTTTTAATGGGACAAAAATGAGGACATGCAAATCTTGGATTTATAAAAAAAGATCTATATAACTACACTGATCATCAAGGAAAGGTTAGAATTGAAGGTGGGGATAGTTTTGCTACTTTGAGTTATTTTCAAGGTAAAGCTGATAATGATTCGACCTTTTTTTCAGAGTTTACCTTTACAGATGTGAAGGTGGGAAAAACACAAGAAGGGGGGGGGGGGTTGAATTGTGTTTTCAAAAACGTTTCTTTCTTACGAAAAATAACACTGTTCTCAGGATACAGAGTCTGATGGAGTTCAAACTTTGATAAGAGTTCAGAGTCTTAGCAGCGGAATAAATAACAGATGCAAGAAAGAAAGAATACACAAGCAATTTTATACAGGTTCCTTCCACAAACCGGAAGTAGTCCTGTCCCCCTTGCACTTCCAAGGAGAGTTTCACTAAAATGTAATATCAAATTACAAGTTGCTCAAACACACAAGTAAGAGACTTCCTTTGCTCAATCACACAAGAAAGAGACTTCAGATGCTCAAGCACACAAGCAAGAGACTTTAAAAACAATTACAGAGAATTGAAAAGAGTTTTGAATGCTTGATATACTATCAGAGGTATTCACAATACAAAACGAAACAGAACAGACTCTGTTTTCTTAGATACTTAGAAATTCTAAAATGTGAGCTTTTGTAAGAATTATCTAAGTTGTTGATGAGCAGTGTTTGCGACTTAGAATATGAGAGAAGAACTCAATTCGCGTGTATGTATATAGTTGTAACACTTGTGGCACCGTTCTTCAAGTCTTCTGCTCTATTTATAGAGGTTTTGAGAGACGTTGGAAAACTGCCAGCTCATCACTTTTTCTTTACCGAAGCTGATTTGACACCTTTGATTCTTTGCTTGATTTGAGGCTTGTACAATGAAATCAAATTCAAATCCATTCCATCAAATATGGAAAAGTTTCTGCTACAGTTACTGTTATTCTTGTCGTGTATAGAGGACACTGTGCAGAGTTGGTGGTTGCAGGGACAAACGTAGGCATAGTGGTTGTACTTTTTGTACATTGCCTTTGTCAACGCTTTCCAGTGTCTGAAGAATCTTTGCCTCTGATGAATCTGCTTCTGGAGACTATTTGCTTCTGATGAGTCTGCCTCTGATGAACTTGCTTCTGATAACGTCATCTTCAGAAGCTCTTTCTTCAGACGCATTCTGACTCTGATTTTCCAGGAGCGCTTTCAGTCAGATGTTCTTCAAGCTTCAGTCTAAATTTTCTTTGCTCTTTAATTTATTCAATTAGAACCTTTTATAAATAAGACTTTGATAATGGTCCTGCACACTTGAATAAATGTTTAGCATATCCAATTGATAATTTTTAATACTTTGTTATCATCAAAACTTAAGTGGTATACTTGTGAAACACCCTTTGTTCCAACAATCTCCCCCTTTTTGATGATGACAAACATAAGTATTTAAAAAGATCAATTGTTGTTAACTTAATTAACAAGTTGACTCTTAAAGATTCTGAGTTTTGTAAGCTCAGACTCCCCCTGAGTCTGATATTCTTTAAGGTGAGGTTTGTAAGCTCCCCCTAAGTCCTATCCAGGTTAATTAAGTTTATTTTCAAGCTTAATAATAATATCATTGAATGCAGATGAGATAAAATTGGGTTCTCAAATAAAATTTGTTAAGATAAATTTTATTTCATTCTTGGGCTCAGCTTCTGTTAAATACTTTCTATTACTCCCCCTTTTGTCATCTATTAAAAAGATCAAAAACAGTAAAAAAAACATGTAGAAAACAAAAGTGAAGAAATAGAAACTGTTATATATAGATAGTCAGAAAAGTACAGAGTATTGAAAGCAAGCAATTAGAACACATAACAAGAAAACAAAACAAGGTGTGCAACTAAGGGTTGGGTTAAGGTTGATTCTGTTGCTGTTGCTGTTGGACAAGAGCCATCAGACGCTTAATGTCTTCAGACTGCTTCCTAACAGTTTCTTCCAGAGCCAGTTGTCTCTGAAGAAGTTGATCTTCCCTAGCCTTAGCTTCTTCTTGCTGCTTCAGCACCTTTTGCTTCAGCATCTTGAAGACCTTGGAGTCTCTTGTTACATATTCTGACTCAGCATAGAACGGAGCATTAGCCAAAAACAGAGGCTTGGTCTGGAGTTGAGAAGAAGAGTGGGATTCTCGCAAACGTCGTGTCATGGCGCGAGCTTGAATATCACAACACTTCTGGGCAACACCATCAAAGAAATTCAATGCTCTGTTCGTGAGATTACACTAGCTTTCTTGATAAACGAATGGTAGAAATGGAGTGTTTCTTAGAAGTATCAAACTCTGCATTTCATCATTCAGAGCCACCAGACGCTCATCCAGGTTATCAGAATCCAAGATGTTTATGGGAGGTTGGTCAGACATTTGGATTGGTGAGGAGGGTGAGGATTGGTCAGAATCGGAGGTTTGGTTTTGTGGTGGTTCAGAATGTGAAGCAGACACAGTAGGTTCAGATTCTGTCACTGGGACAGACTCTGTAGCCACAGTCTCCATTTCAGATTCTGGAATGGTTTCATTTGATGGTTGGTTGACAGTTGAATGTTGTTGTTGTTGGTATTCAGGAAGTTCTCCTGAATAATGTTTTTCAAGGTTGGATAAATCATCATGTTCGGTTTGTGGTGAAGAGGGTGGTTGTTGTTGGTTGTTTGTTGATGGATTTACAGTGACCACTTGCTCTTCAGCAGTAGCTATTAAATCAACAACTTGTGGACTGCCTTGGTTTGAGGTTGAGGAGGGTTTGGGTTTAGGAGAAGGTTTGGATTTTGAAGTGGTTGTTTTAGTTTTAAGAGTTCGTTTGGCCTTAGGTACAGGTATGGATATTTTGAATTTCTGGCTTAGAGGTGCATCATCTAAGTCAGAGTCTGTAGAAGATGAGTTGGAAGTAGAAGGTGGGGGAATTGGATTCTGAGTTACCTTAGATATCTTGGGAACGTCTGAGGCAGCAGCCTCTGAAGCAGCAGCTTCTGATGTAATCCCAATGACTGATTTGTCCGGGAGAGAAACACTGGTTCGTATTACTGGTGGAGGACCAGCAGCTCTTGAAGCAGTACCTTCTGATGCAGTCCCTGTGACTGATCTCTCTGGGAGAGAAACACTTGTCCGCATTACTGGTGGAGAACCAGCAGCTACTGAAGCATTCACATGAGGAACAACATCTGAGGTATCAGCTTCAGGAGTCCTTGAAGTTTCTTGCAGAACCTGCTGAGCTCCCTTCACATCACTTTCTTCCAGCTTCTTGGCCAAATTTTGAGCCTCAATAACCTTTTCAATGAGGTGTTGATCTTCATCATGATCAATGCCTATAGCTTCCAGAGCCTTGTCTCTATCAATCCGGTATTGAGCTTCTAACCTCTTCTTCTCATTCTTGAGGTTCTGATAGTGCTCTTCAGTCCTCTTCTGCTGTTCAGGAGTGGGTTCAAACATGGACATCACAATCTCCGCAGTTGCTAGCCTCTTGAGTGGTCTGACAGTCTCAACAAAGCCAGCTTCTTTTTCCTCCTGGGCTCGTTGATACCTTTCCTCCATGTTTGCATCAGCCTTACCTCTTTTCCTCTTTGGAGTAGTTACAGTTCCAAAGGTAGTTGCTTGAGTGTTAGCAGCCTTCTGCTTTCTGGCCACTGCAACTTCAGATTTCCTCTGAGTCTCTCCAGACTCCTTAGCAAAAGCTGCTAGATAAGCAGATAATGCTTCAGGGTTGTTTTCTTTAAGAAAAGAAGGAAAATTTCTGATGAATGGAAGAGGGGCTTCAGACTCCTTCAAATCCTTTGAATCAATGAGGATTGACGTAATGGCCTTCATGTTGTAGAGGGATGTGCCATTTATCATCCTTCCAGTAGAGACACCCAGCACTCTGTCTGACGCCAGATTGAACGTCTCCAGAGTTCTCAGTAGACCTCCTTGGTAGAAGATTTCAGAGAGAAGTCTTCCACAAGGGATTTGTTTCCTTTTTCCTTTATAGGCTTCCTTGACAGCCCAGCATAAATGATGCATGATATATCTTGGAAGATTTATTGGCTGACATCCAGCCAAGAAATACAGCACCAGTTTATGATCAGAATTGGGTTGGTCAGCACCTCCTCCCTTCTGGAAGAAGCACTCATTTATGATCTTCAGAAGCACCCTGTGCTCAATATCCATTTCAGCCAACCTGGTTGCAGGGTTTCCTTTCAGCAGCAGTCTTGTAAAGCTACCCAGCATAGCGTCTTTACTGCTGACGTTCCATTGGAACCTTCCTTCCAGAGGCATCCTGCATGCCTGAGCAATCACTCCTTCAGTGATAGATACAGGAATACCCATCACAGCAAACTTGATTTGAAGGCCGTGAAAAGGTTCAAGACCCATTTCTTTTCTTGTTTTGCCTCTCAAAGAGGGGTTTCTTGACACAGCTTCCCTTTCTTCTGCCTTGGCTGAATCAACATCAAAAACTTCAGCCCTAATCCAGAACTGCTTTACCAGATTCACATAAGTTGGACCATTTAGCATCTGAAAGTAATCAGCCATCCTCTGAGCAGAGATAAACGCTTCCATATCAACCTTGTTTCTCTTCAAGGATGCGAAATCCACCGGTGATTCGATTTGAACAACCAACGAATCCATTGGAAGAGGAACAGTTACAGGTTTGATGATGATGTTTGATTTAGAACTTGAACCACTTGTAGACGAAGCCATTTGGAGAAGATGAAGTTTGGGGGTTTAGGGTTTCTAAGTTGAGAGAGGAGAGAAAGTTGATTTTCGATTGAAACCGCTTAAGACTTGAAAGTGTAGGAAAGTGAGTGAGTAGTGTGTGTTTGGTATTTATAGTGATTTGAAAAACAACTCTTCACATTTCAGAAGTAATAGCCAAACAAGCGTATTAATGACTTTGAGGGGCGTGAAAAATTTAAGAGAGAAAAACCATCATTGCCCTTAAAAAAGCGTTGTTTCCCAATGCAAATAGACGTGTCAGAAGCCTACACAAAATAACTTTAACCTTTCCACTTTCCAGTACTTTCAGAGTCACAAAAAGATTCCTTTACAGAGTCTGATAATTTTCTCAGAGGCTTAGTCTTTTCAGATTCTCCTAGGAGAGTCTGAAACTTCTTCAGCTTCTGATAATTTTCAGAGTCTGATTTTTCACTCAGAGTCAAACATTACTCAGAGACAAAATGCATGTTCAAATTTTTCTTTATAAAATCGAATCTTTCAACGGTTAAGGTTTTTGTAAAGATATCAGCCCACTGATGATAAGTATCAATGAATTGAATATCTAATATTCCCTTTTGAACATAGTCTCTGATAAAATGATGTTTGATTTCAATGTGTTTGGCTCTTGAATGAAGAATAGGATTTTTAGATAGACAAATAGCAGCAGTATTGTCACAATAAATTGGGATACAGTTTTCAGTTATTTGGTAGTCTTCTAACTGATGTTTCATCTAAAGCAGTTGTGTGCAACAACTAGCAGCTGAGATGTATTCTGCTTCTGCTGTTGACAAAGCAATAGTTGCTTGTCTCTTACTGGCCCAGGATATCAGATTCTCACCGAGAAACTGACAGTTTCCACTGGTTGATTTTCTTTCAATCCTGTCACCAGCATAGTCAGCATCACAGAATCCAACTAGCTTATAATCTGAGGATTTCTTGTAAAGAAGTCCAAGATTAGTTGTTCCTCTCAGATATCTAAAGATTCTTTTAACCGCAGTTAAATGTGATTCTCTAGGATCTGATTGAAATCTTGCACACAAGCAGACACTGAACAAAATATCAGGTCTAGATGCAGTGAGATACAACAGAGAACCAATCATACCTCGATACAGCTTTTGATCAACTTTGGTTCCTTGATCTTCTTTGTTCAGGGTGCAGGTAGGATGCATTGGAGTGTTCATTTCCTTGCAGTCTTCAAGTTTAAACTTCTTCAGAAGCTCTTTGGTATATTTAGACTGATGAACATACACTCCTTCTTTGCATTGATTGATCTGAATTCCTAGAAAGAACTTCAGTTCTCCCATCATGCTCATTTCAAATTCTTCCTGCATCATCTTAGAAAATTCCTTGCAAAGAGATCTATTAGTTGAACCAAAAATAATATCATCAACATAAATTTGTACAATCAGAATGTCTTTCTCAAGTGTCTTCTTGAAGAGTGTTGTATCAACCTGTCCTCTTTTAAAATCATTTTTAAGCAAGAAATTACTCAGTCTGTCATACCAAGCTCTGGGAGCTTGTTTCAAACCATAGAGAGATTTCTTTAGCTTATAAACGTGGTCAGGATGTTTTAAATCCTCAAAACCAGGTGGTTGTTTTACAAACACTTCTTCAGATATGACTCCATTGAGAAATGCACTTTTAACGTCCATTTGATACAAGGTTATGTTGTGATTTACTGCGTAGGAAAGAAGTAACCTGATTGCTTCCAATCTCGCAACTGGAGCAAAAGTTTCAGTGTAATCAATGCCTTCTTGTTGACTGTATCCTTGAGCAACAAGTCTGGCTTTGTTTCTGATTACTTCTCCCTGTTCATCCAGCTTGTTCCTAAACACCCATTTAGTTCCAATAATGTTCTTGTGTTCAGGCTTAGATACAAGATCCCATACGTCATTCCTTTTAAATTGATTGAGCTCATCTTGCATTGCTAAGATCCATCCATCATCAGCTAGTGCTTCATCAACTGTTGTAGGTTCTATCATGGATAGCAGACCCAAGGCAGACTCTTCAGGTCTGAAATGAGATCTAGTTCTTCTGGGACTTTCTTTGCTACCAATGATCTGATCCTCAGGATGAGAAGACTTGTATTTGAATGAATTTTTGGATTGGATAACTTGCTGTGAATCATCTTGATTTTCTTCAGAAGCTTCAGCAATTGGGACATCAGGAGCTGTCACAGCCTCTGAAGTTTCATGTGTCTCTGAAGTTTGATCAGGTTCTGAACAATCATCAGACTCTTCTGAACCTGCATTATTTTCACTTTGCTCTGGAATTTGATTTCCAGGCTCTTTGTCATCAAACTTGACATGTATAGACTTTTCGACACAGAGTGTTTCCAAGTTATACAGTCTGTATGCCTTAGATCTCTCAAAGTAACCTAGAAAGATTCCCTTTTGAGCTTTTGCATCAAATTTCTTCAGATAGACTTTATTGTTCAAAATGTAACAAGTACATCCAAACTGATGGAAATAAGAAATGTTGGGTTTCCTACCTTTAAAGAGTTCATATGCTGTTTTGTTCAGAATGGGTCTGATGTAGATCCGGTTCTGAACATAACATGCTGTGTTCACTGCTTCTGCCCAAAAGTGTTTTGCCAGATTGTTTTCATGAATCATGGTTCTTGCCATTTCTTGAAGAGTCCTATTCTTTCTCTCTACAACTCCATTTTGCTGTGGAGTTCTAGGAGAAGAGAATTCATGGACAATTCCAAATTTTTCACAAAATATTTCAAATGGCTCATTTTCAAATTCTCCCCCATGATCACTTCTGACTTTTAGAATTTTAAGTTCTTTTTCAGATTGGACTTGAATACAGAATTTTGTGAACACATCATATGAATCATCTTTAGATTTGAGAAACTTAACCCAACTCCATCTACTGTAATCATCAACAATCACCAATCCATATTTACTTCCATATATGGATGCAGTACTGACTGGTCCAAATAAATCAATATGGAGTAGTTCTAAGGGTCTGGAGGTAGAAACAATGTCTTTAGATTTGAAAGAAGTTTTAACAATTTTTCCTTTCTGACATGCACCACAAAGTGCATCTGAATGATAATCAATGTCTGGTAGCCCTTTGACAAGTTGTAACTTGCTAAGCTTGGAGATTAATCTCCAGTTAGCATGTCCCAACCTTCTGTGCCACAGCCATTTCTTATCACTCACTGACAGGAGGCAAAATACCATCTGATCAGTCAGTTCTGAAAAATTTATCTTATAGACATTGTTCTTTCTCTTTCCCTTAAACACTACAGATTGGTCATCAGTGTTGATTACTGTGCAGTTGTTCTTATTAAACAAGACGTCATAACCATTATCACAAAATTGACTTATGCTAAGTAGGTTATGCCTTAGTCCATCTACAAACCACACATTATTGATTGAGACTGAGAAATTACCAATTGTTCCAGTACCAATGATTTTGCCAGTTTGGTTTCCTCCAAATCCCACAGTTCCTCCCTCTTTCATGGTCAGGGTTAGGAACATAGACCTTTCTCCCGTCATATGTCGCGAGCAGCCACTGTCCAGATACCAAGACTTCTGCTTTGTATTTCCTTTTAGACATATCTGCAGCATCAACAATTTGTGTCTTAGGTACCCATACTTTCATGGGTCCTCTTGGGTTAGTCCTAGAAGTTCTGAATCTCTTTTGTGTACTCTGTCTGAACTTTTCTTTATCAGTCTTCTTCCAGACTTTGGGTTCAAAACCTTTTGTCTTAGAATGTGACTTAGTAAAAATAGCTTCTTTTCTCTGAAATCTAGGCTTTTGAGTTTCAGACTCTGTTTTCTTCAAAACCTGTTTGATAGGTTCTGATCTTTTCAGAATCT
Organism: Medicago lupulina; assembly: GCA_958299785.1. Lineage (NCBI taxonomy): Eukaryota > Viridiplantae > Streptophyta > Magnoliopsida > Fabales > Fabaceae > Medicago > Medicago lupulina. Next base: position 36,312,749 of record OY283144.1, on the reverse strand, counting down.
GTAACGTTGGAGTTTTTGATTTAGAGTTATTCGTGACCTTTGTCTTATAACTCTTAGGTTTTGACTTAGTCAACTCCTTTGAATTTGAAGACTTAGATTCTGAATGAGAAGCTTTTTCAGACTCAGACACAAAGTGAGTTTTCAGACCTTCTTTGATATTATCAGAACAAGGTTTCAGAATTACTTCACTAGAGTTTCCTCCTGTGAAACCAATTCCCTTTTTGTTGTTCTGATTTATGCTATAAATCATGGATGCAACTTTGGTTCTATCAATTCCTGTGTTAATAAACTCCTGAAGAGCAGCATCCTGCTCAGTCATGGTTTTATTATCACCCTTCTTTGTCATTGTTTTCAAGTTATAATTTTCTTGTTTTAAAGCTTCCATTTCCGTCTTAGTTGATTCATGGAGTTTCAGCAGCTTATTGTATTGTTGCTTAACTCTCCTCAACTCAGTGGATTGGTTTTCATAATGACAAAGAAGTTCTTTGAGAGAATCAATTAGTTCAGATCTGGTGAGTTTAGAATATACCTCAGTTTCAGTTTCAGAATCTGTACTTGACTCAGCATCAGATGATTCTTCTTTGTTATCAGCAGTAGCTACCAAAGCCAGAGCTATTTTAGCTTCATCTTCAGCATCATCTTTGTCAGACTCAGACTCATTATCCAGATCTTCCCAAGTTGCCATCAAGCTCTTCTTGAATTGCTTCTTGAATTTGTTAGACTTGAAGAATGCTTTCTTAGATTTTTCTTTGGATTTCTCTTTCTGCAAGTCTGGACATTCAGCAATGAAGTGTCCAACCTTTTTACAGTTGAAGCAACCTTTCTGATCTTCCTTTCTTGAACTTTTGTGATTACTACCTCTGTTCATGAACTTCTTGTTCTTCTTAGCAAGGTATTGTAATCTGTTGGTGAGCATAGCCATCTCTTGAACAATCTCAGAGTCTTCATCAGAATCTTCAGATGTAGATTCTTCTTCAGACTCCAAAGCCTTCAGAGCCTTACTTGACTTGCTTCTGGACTTTAGTGCGATGGATTTAGACTTCTTGACAGGTTCTTGCTCATTAAGACCTATTTCATGACATTTCAAGGAGCTTATGAGATCCTCAACACTCAAAGTGTTTAAATCTTTAGCTTCCTCAATGGCTGTCACTTTTGGTCTCCACTTTGCAGGTAAACTTCTCAGAATCTTGTTCACATGATCAGACGTTACGTAGCTTTTCTTCAGAATCTGAAGTCCAGAAACAAGAGTCTGAAACCTTGAGTACATGGTCTCAATGTTTTCATCCTCCTTCATTCTGAACAACTCATACTGATGAACAAGCATAATAGCCTTGACCTCTCTGACTTTCTTGTTACCCTCATAAAGTGAGCACAATGAGGTGAACATAGCCTTTGCTGTTGATTTGTCACTCATCTTTAAGTACTCTTTATGAGGCAAGGCAGCCACAAGAATGCCTCTAATCGTATGATGTTTCTTATAAAGCTTTTTCTGCTCAGGAGTGTGAGCTTTCCTATCAAGAGCAGCTCCTTCTTCATCTAACCTCAGATCACCAACACCATCTTCAAGAACATCCCACAACTCTTCATCCATTCCCATGATGTGACTGTACATCTTGGTCTTCCACCAAGAGAACATTTCAAGATCACCATTGAACATAGGTGGTTTGTTGTGATTAGAAGATTTTTCACTTTTGTTGATGTTGCTGTAGTCATAATGCACAGCAGCTCCAGAACCAACACCAGAACCAGATGCAGATGCAGAAGCTTCATCCCCAGACATGTTTTTCACCGATCGTTTACTGTAACACGGTTAAGTGCTAACTACAGAGCCGAAGCTCTGATACCAACTAAAGGTGGGAAAAACACAAGAAGGGGGGGTTGAATTGTGTTTTCAAAAACGTTTCTTTCTTACGAAAAATAACACTGTTCTCAGGATACAGAGTCTGATGGAGTTCAAACTTTGATCAGAGTTCAGAGTCTTAGCAGCGGAATAAATAACAGATGCAAGAAAGAAAGAAGACACAAGCAATTTTATACAGGTTCCTTCCACAAACCGGAAGTAGTCCTGTCCCCCTTGCACTTCCAAGGAGAGTTTCACTAAAATGTAATATCAAATTACAAGTTGCTCAAACACACAAGTAAGAGACTTCCTTTGCTCAATCACACAAGAAAGAGACTTCAGATGCTCAAGCACACAAGCAAGAGACTTTAAAAACAATTACAGAGAATTGAAAAGAGTTTTGAATACTTGATATACTATCAGAGGTATTCACAATACAAAACGAAACAGAACAGACTCTGTTTTCTTAGATACTTAGAAATTCTAAAATGTGAGCTTTTGTAAGAATTATCTAAGTTGTTGATGAGCAGTGTTTGCGACTTAGAATATGAGAGAAGAACTCAATTCGCGTGTATGTATATAGTTGTAACACTTGTGGCACCGTTCTTCAAGTCTTCTGCTCTATTTATAGAGGTTTTGAGAGACGTTGGAAAACTGCCAGCTCATCACTTTTTCTTTACTGAAGCTGATTTGACACCTTTGATTCTTTGCTTGATTTGAGGCTTGTACAATGAAATCAAATTCAAATCCATTCCATCAAATATGGAAAAGTTTCTGCTACAGTTACTGTTATTCTTGTCGTGTATAGAGGACACTGTGCAGAGTTGGTGGTTGCAGGGACAAACGTAGGCATAGTGGTTGTACTTTTTGTACATTGCCTTTGTCAACGCTTTCCAGTGTCTGAAGAATCTTTGCCTCTGATGAATCTGCTTCTGGAGACTATTTGCTTCTGATGAGTCTGCCTCTAATGAACTTGCTTCTGATGACGTCATCTTCAGAAGCTCTTTCTTCAGACGCATTCTGACTCTGATTTTCCAGGAGCGCTTTCAGTCAGATGTTCTTCAAGCTTCAGTCTAAATTTCCTTTGCTCTTTAATTTATTCAATTAGAACCTTTTATAAATAAGACTTTGATAATGGTCCTGCACACTTGAATAAATGTTTAGCATATCCAATTGATAATTTTTAATACTTTGTTATCATCAAAACTTAAGTGGTATACTTGTGAAACACCCTTTGTTCCAACAAGATGATGGACGGTTAGAAAATATATTTTGGGCAGATTCTGCAAGCAGGCTTGATTATGAATGTTTTGGTGATGTGGTTCTCTTTGACGCCACTTATAAAAAGAACAGGTATGACAAGCCGCTTGTAATTTTTACAAGATTCAACCACCATGGTGAAACAACCATTTTTGCATGTGCTTTAATTTCTGATGAAAAAAAAATAGACATATATAAGTGGGTGTTAAATATGTTTTCAAAGGCCATGTACGAAAAACATCCAAAAGCGATTGTTACTGATGGAGATAAATCAATGAGAGAAGCTATTAGAGTTGTATTTCCGAATTCAAGGCATCGCCTTTGTTCATGGCATCTACATCAAAATGCTTGTGTGCATGTAAAGAGCCCAGATTCTTAGAAGAGTTCAACAAACTCATGTATTCTAATTACACAACTGAACAATTTGAGTCTGAGTGGAAGAGGGTTGTTGATAGTTATGGTGTATCGAAGAATAAGTGGGTGATTAAAACATATAAATTGAAGCGAATGTGGGCAAGTGCATACATGCGAGACCATTTTGTGTGTGGAGTTAGAACGACATCGATATGCGAAGGTGTGAATTCTTTTATCAAGAGGTATGTTCAAAACAAAAATAGCCTTGTTGATTTTCTGCATATTTTTGAAAGAGCTGTCAAAGAATACAGACATAATGAAATGTTGGCTGATTTCAAATCATTTTATTATAAACCTGTGTTGACAACTTCCTTGCCTGGATTTGAGCATGAAGCTTCCGAAATATTCACTTTTAAAAAGTTCCTAGAAGTCAAAAAGGCGATAAAGGATGTTGCTGCAGAATCTGTCACTCACCATGCCGAGGTTGGAAATAGTGTAATTTTTAGGGTTAATGTTTACCGTAACAAAGATGCAGTTTTTTGGGTTCATTTTGACAAGGAGCATAATAAATTTATGTGCGATTGTAGACGATTTGAACGCGAAAGACTTCCATGTTCCCACATTATTTCTGTCATGAAGTATGAGGACATGGATGCTTTCCCAGAAAGTCTAATTTGCAAAAGATGGTCAAAAACAATAAAGAAGGATCACATAGCATCATTTGCCTCCAAAGAAGTTCATAATGAGGAAAAAATGGTCATGTTCCGCCGATGGGCACTTACCTCTGCATTCAATATGCTTTGTGAGATTTCTTGTAACAATGCCATTGATTATGAGGAAGCTTTGGAAGGGATTAATAGTTTGTGTGACAAGATAAATGTACGTCGTGAGGGAAATGTCAATGGCAAGAACAAGGTCAATAAATCTGTTGCTGGAGATCCAAATAATGCTAAACCCAAAGGAGCCCCTAAAATGAAAAAATCATACATAAATCGGAGACATGTGAAAGAAAGATGTTGTTCTCATTGTAAAAGGCTTGGTCACACAATCCGAAGGTGTCCAATACTTGCTAGAATTGATTTCACATTTGTAGATGAGGAGGAGGAATAGGAGAAAGAAGAAGGTGAGAAGGAATACGAGGAGGACAAAGATGCAGAGGAGGAGGAAGAGGTGGAGGAGGAGGAAGTAGATGATGCACATGTTGAATCTGAATATGAATAAAATCGTTTAAATGTAAGTTGAAGATACTATATACACATGTTTTCCATCTTGTGATGAATTTGTGGTTGATGTTGATACTTTATTTCTTTTATGTCCAGGTGTCTATAAGCCACGACATGAATGATGAAACCCATTCTATGTCAGTACCAAATGGTAGACATGATGGTGATAATATCTTTGGTATTAAACGTAAGAGAGATGGTGACAAAGCCGATTTTTCAACACTAGACTCTGCGAATATCAGAACAAAAAATATAGACATTAGAAAGACTGATGCTTCTGTGACTCCAAATATTACAGTTAACATTGAAAACGTAATTACTTATTTGTATCACATTGCTAAAAATCGTTTTGATTTGAAATTTTATAATATGTTATCTTGATTAATTTAATTATTATGTTTTGATTGTTGTAGAATGGTATGCCACATGGATTTGCAAGATGGAGTCATGGTGTTGGGTATGTTAGCAACTCTTTTCCTGTGTACGGTGGGATTCCAAATGTGGGTGGATTAACTTCTTGACAATTCCCTCCGGCAGACAGTCTTCCATCACATTATAACAACATTCCTCTGTATCCTGGAACAAATAGTGTATGTTATACTGATTTTTAAAACTTATTGATTGTGTTTATTTTGTTGTATTTTTATTTTCTTCTGATTGTTCCATTTATGTACGCAGTTTATGAGCGTGTTGAAGGACATGGAGAGTTTAGCAAAACATCAAAATAGATATCAAAATTAAGAAACATTCTCATATGTTGTTATTTGGAAATTATTGTTTGTAAGTGCTCGTTTGGAATTTGTATTTCTGAGTTTGAATTAATGATTGTGTTGTAAGTGCTTGTTTAATGTTTCCTATTTTTTTATTTGACAGGTCGAAGTAAAATTGGAGTGGTTCTTTACTTTCGCATGATTCTTTACTTTCGCTTGAAATGATAGTTGGTAATTGGAAAACCAGCTTTGGTGGCATTCTAGCATGCCTTTATCAGATTGTAATTTAGTATGACTCATATTTCTTGCTTTAAAGTTCAGACTGGTTTGCAGTTAGTTTTTTCTAAGTTGGAAGCCAAAATCTTGTCAAATACAGAAGGCTGAATGATGTATCTCTATTTGCAAATGCCCTACTAGTTTAGATAAAAATAAATAAATTATGGTCTCAGATATGTATTTGACAGATGTATTAAATTATCAGATGTACGAACTTGAAATGTTGATTTTATTAATTCGGTCGAAATTATGTTATAATTTTAATGTATCAAATACTGAGTTAACACACATGCTAAATATTCTAGATAAATTTAGTATGGTGTTACACTAGGTTTCTAAAGGTCTAGTTTATCATATACACATATATCGAAGATTTTGATCGTCAAAATTCAAGTCCATTCTCATTCAAATTAGGTCATGTCTAACAGACAAATTGATTTCATTTGATATTGTTAGTCGTTTGAGAGCGTTTTAGTTGTCGAAGGAGTGTCCTTTTATTTTAACTGTGTTTCTGAAGGGATAGTTTGTCGCATTGTCATATATAAAAGATTCTAATCATCGAAATGTGAATTCCTAGTTCATTCTCATTTCAATTAAGTCATGCATTACTGTCAAATTGATTTCATTCGACAAGGTTAGTCGTTTGGGATCATTTCAGTTGTCGGATGAGTGTCATGTCATGTTTACTAGGTTTCTAAAGGTCTAGTTTATCATATACACTTATACCGAAGTTTCTAATAGTCAAAAATTGAGTTCTTAGTCCATTCTCATTCCAATTAGGTCATGTCTAACATACAAATTGATTTCATTTGATATTGTTAGTAGTTTGGGACTGTTTTTGTTGTCGGAGGAGTGTCCTTTTATTTTAACGTTTTCGAATGGATAGTTTGTCGGATTGACATATACTGAAGATTCCAATCGTCAGAATTCAAGTTCCTGGTTCGTTCTTATTTCAATTATGTCATACCTAACGGTCAAATTCATTACATTCAATATAGTTAGTAGTTGGGTACCGTTTTAGTTGTCGAAAGAGTGTCATATTATTTTAAATATGGTTATGAAGGGATAGTTTATCGGATTAATATTTACCAAAGATCTCGATCGTCGAAATTCGAATTCTTTATCCATTCTCATTCTAATTAGGTCATATATTACGGTCAATTCATTTCATTCGATATTGATCGTCGATTGGGACCGTTTTAGCGGATGAAGTAAATGTTCTTTCATTTTGACTTGGTTTCTAAAAGGCTAGTATGACGTATTGACATATACTGAAGGTTTCGATCGTCGAAGTTCGAGTTCCTTCTTCATTATGATTCCAATTAGGTTATATCCAACAATTAGTCCTTTGAGTCTGTTTTAGTTGCCATAGGAGTGTTCTTTCATTTTGACTAGGTTTCTGAAGGACTAGTTTGTCGTATTGACATACACCGAAGATTTCGATCTTCCAAGTTCGAGTTCCTTGTTCATTATCATTCTAATTGGGTCATATCTAGTGGTGGAATGCTTCTGAAGGACCGTTTTGTCGACGGAGGAGTGTCCTTTCATTTGGATATTTTTTAACATTAAGTTAAACTAATGAGAGACCCGTGTTTTCGCACGGGTCACGTAACATTTGTGGTAATTATAGAAAAAAATAATTAGATTGTTAATATTGTCCAGTGTCTTCTCATTTTTATGTATGTATATGTGATATTCTATATGATCAACCTTTCCAAGCGAGGCGTCCCATGTTCCGAAACTTATGTATCATGTGATCTCCTAGCTGAATCTCACATGCACTTATTCTTTGTTTGTCATAAGCAATGGTTTGTTGGAACCTCCTTGGCATAGGTGGCATTATTCAAGAATTACTACACAGTGCAAATGCATTCCAACAAATGCTTTTCGACTTATTCAATAAACTCCATGATCAACAAAGACAACTAGCAGCTATGACCCTTTGGAGATTGTGGAAGAGTCGCAACATGCTACTTTGGGATGACAACGATACTACTCCAACTCTCACATTTACTTGTGCCCAGGACATCCTTCATGAATGGAGTTGTGTTCAAAAAGCTAAGCACCCGACGCATCATGGCGATCAGCCCCCTGCGTGGGAAAAGCCTACCCACAACTCAATCAAGTGTAATGTTGACGCAGCTATTCTCAACAGCAACTCGGTAATGTGCTATGGTTTCTACTTTCGAGACTCTTCAGGTCATCTCCTCTTTGGTAAGTTCGATTTCAAACTCTTGTCGACCACCGTCCTGGAAGCTGAAGCTATACTGTCATACCCCAATTTTTGACCCAAGACTGCACTGACACGTGTCCTTTAACCCGACCGGTCTTTGATTTTCAATAAAAAAATTCGGCAGGGAGGTATTTTAAAATACCTCATATTTGGTTCCGAGTCGGGCCCTCTTCTCTCACTTTTTGTTTATTTATTTATTTAATTTTTAGTGTCCATCTTTTTATTTAAAATCATTTTAAATTAATTTCAAACTCATTTTTTTATCTTTATCTCATTTTCGTTTTTATTTTTAGTCCTTTTTTATTATGTCCAAGTTTTACACAGCAAGAACATTCTCAAGAATGTTCTGCTGAGATTGCAGCATTTTTCATTTTTTAGTCCTTTTTTATGTCCAAGGTTACACAGCGAGAACATTCTCAGAATGTTCTGCTGAAATTACAGCTCACTACAGCTTGCAAATTCTGTCTCCAAGTCTATAAATAGCACACAAACAGCCAAACAGAGGGGGACCAGCAACACACAAAAAAACATATCATTTTCACTCTCTTTTAGATCAAAACCTACAAAAAAAAAAAAATAACACTAGAACAAAATTTTTCCAGCAATAAGAACAACACAAAGCCTTCTAAACATAACAAAACCGAACCGGATTCCACATATATTCATCAAAAACAGTCCGAATCAAGCTAAAAAGTAACACTCTCTCTTTTTTTTCGTTTCTTTCTCTCTTAACACTCAAAAATGTCGAAACTTTAAAGCTAGATCTAGGCCAAACCGTGACTGTTTTGTGAAAACTAAAGCCGGATATGAGAAGAGGAGAAGGAGAAGAAGAGATTGATACAAAAAAATTTAAAAAAAAATAAGTTTAGAGCTCCGACGCGGTGGCGCCGCCGCCGGAAACCGGCCGGCCGCCGCGCCGGAAGGCCCTCTTCTTCTTCTCCGGCGTGTCACTCATGAAGAGAGAGGAGAGAGCTTCTCTCTCTTCTTTTCCGTTTTTTTTAGAGAGAGAGGGGAGAAAATGAAAAATGAATGAAAAAAAAACAAAAAAACCTTTATATATTAGTCTAACCGGTTCGGTTCTATCCTGACCCGACCCAGGTGAACCGAACCGGTTCCTCTTTAGCCCATCTCTTTTCTTTTCTTTCTATTTTTTTCTACAATTTTAATTCCTGCACCCCCATATTTCTGCTCACACCCCCCAACATCTCATCTTTAACATCTTTCATGCATTTTTTTCCGCATTATATTCTATTATTATCATATGCATATCTAAATTTTCTTTTTCATACAAATTAATCCAGAGTGCTCTGGTCCTCAATTAACTGTTAATATTATATTTTTGTTTAATTTAATTATTCTCCAGAACATTCTGGTCCTTGTTAATTAAATTAATCCAGAGTGCTCTGGTCCTCAATTAACTGCTAATATTATATTTAATATCCTCCAGAACATTCTGGTCCTTGTTAATTAAATTAATCCAGAGTGCTCTGGTCCTCAATTAACTGTTAATATTATATTTAATATCCTCCAGAACAATCTGGTCCCTGTTAATTAAATCAATCCAGAGTACTCTGGTCCAAAATTAACTGTTTATATTATATTTTTGTTTCTTTTATATTTCTCCAGAATATTCTGGTCCGTGCTAAAATAACTTCATAACTCCTCTGCACATCATTTTTCTCATTCTGCTTATATAATTATTCTCCAGAATGTTCTGGTCTTATATATACATATTACTATTTAAACTAACAAAAAACCAAAAAATCTATTTTCACGCCATGCGCGTTTAACTTTTTCTCAAACAGATCGCCATCGCTCAAATGCGAGTCCGTCCCTTTTTTTAGCAAACTTTTCGCTAAGCACGACTAAATCATCTTCATAAATAAAATCAATCAAAAAAACCAAAAAACATTTTCTTGCCCCAGAACTACGTAGCTTTGATTTCTCCATCGCACCTGGAGATACGTAGGAGCAAGATTAAACTCTTGTCAAGCACTATAATAAAAAAACCTAAAAAACATTTTCTTGCCCCAGAACTACGTAGCTTTGATTTCTCCATCGCACCTGGAGATACGTAGGAGCAAGATTAAACTCTTGTCAAGCACTATAATAAAAGAACCTAAAAAACATTTTCTTGCCCCAGAACTACGTAGCTTTGATTTCTCCATCGCACCTGGAGATACGTAGGAGCAAGATAAAACTCTTGTCAAGCACTATAACAAAAAACCAAAAATCTATTTTTCACGCCAGGCGCGTTTAACTTTTTCTCAAACGGATCGTCATCACTCAAACGTGAGTCCGTCCCCTTTCTTTTCTAGCAAACTTGTCGCCAAGCGCGACCCAAAAACATTTTTCTTACTAGCACAATAAACAAAAAATACAAAAAAAACATTTTCTTACAGCACCATATACAAAAAACCACAAAAACATTCAAATAACAAAAATCACAAATTATTTTCATAATAAACCTTGATTTTTAATCAAGTGATCGTTCTTTCTATTTTCTTTCTTAATCAAATTTTCAATCGATTTTTAATTCTACTTCAAGTCTATTTTCTTCAACATTAAAAAACACAAACAAGCTTATTTCGCCACTTGGCTTTTTATTTTAAAATCTTTTCTCAAAAACAATAAAAAACACAAAACCAATCAAACGTCAATTTCTACCCCGAACTACGAGGTTTTGATCCCTCACGGGTACGTAGGCAAAGGACGCTCGTCCTTCCAAATCAATAAAAAATGTAGATAATAGGCCTTTCTTCATTTTATTTTATTTTTATCGTTATTTTCAATTCCGTCCTTTAAACAAAGTTAAGCAAGTCATAGCACAAAAAGTAAAATAAAGTCAAAAGGTTCTCGTAGAGTACTACGAATATTTAGGGTGCTAATACCTTCCCTAAATATAACTAACCCCAGAACCCTGATCTCTTTCAAATGGGTAATTTGAACTTTTCTTCCCCTTCCCCAAAAAATTAAAAAGTTCAGTCGTGAATAAAAAATAGTGAGTCAAAACCGGTCAAACGGCGATGGTCTCCCGAAAAATGACGCGACATATACGTTTTCTGGAATCCCTCAAAATGGCAATCTCCAAAGAATTACGCAATGTTGCTTTTGAAACAGATATCAAACTTCTGGTTGATTTACTAGGAAACACCGATCCCCCACTCAATGAAATTGGTGATTTAGTTTCGGAATGCAAAACCCTCTTGTTAAGTAACCCCGACTATGTAGTGTCGTTTGTTAGGAGGCAAGCAAATAGTGTGGCTCATAGCATTGCTAGAGCTGCTCTATCTAATCCTAGCCCCCATGTCTTTTATGATGTTCCTACTAGTTTGTACTCTCTATTTATGAATGAAATGTAGTAAGTTTGCCTTTGCTAAAAAAATAAAAGTGATAGTCTATATGATAAAATTTTAAAAACTCGTGACCACTTTTAAATTATCATCATCAATAGTGTTTTTATTAATTTTTTATTTTATTTTATATACAAAATATCGTTAAATATTTACACCACATTTGTTGCAGATTTTATATGCTTATATATCAAAAATCAAATTTTATTTTAAAAAACTAATAATTATTTTATAAATATCAACATTAATATGATGTTTTTCTTTGCTGTTGGATTAATCCAACCGCTTAAAAATGCACTTGAGAGGCAACACTAGAGAAAACACAGGAGTGGATAGATACAAATCCTAAATACACACTTTGTCAAAACAAAAACCCTAAATACACACGTTCCCACTCTAGTCCATTTCTACTATTTTTCTGTTGAAGCCAAATTCACTTAAACACACGTTCCCCACTCCTGATTCAATATACTCCTTTTCCAAAACCTCTTATACCATTTATTCCATCTCTCTAGTAACACACCATAGTCTATACCTTCCTATCAGTCAATAGCATGGTTGATATTAAAATTGAAAACGAAAACAAGCGGAAACGAAACGATGAAGAAAATGGTTCTACGTCGGTAACATCTCCATTGTAAAAAAAAATGATGTTAAAGAACCTGTGAAGACCTATGTTGGTAAGACTTCCTTGGTGAATTTGGACCCAGACAGGTACTTGGTTCTTTTCGTTTTCATCTCTTTTAGAAGGTTTTATTGTATATATGCATTTTATCGATTTAGTGTACTGTTGTATGAATTTTGGTCTGGTTTCATGCATAGTTTCAAGAGCTTAGTGTTTCATTATATTTGTTTGTATATTTTTTTTTTGTATTTTGTTCTTCTGTACTATCGTATGAATTTATTGTATGTCTTTTGTCCTTCCTTTATGTTTCCATCTTTGCTTTGGCGCTTTGTTCTCTACTCTTTAGCCGTGTTTACTTAATTTACATCTTAGTCATTCATTTTTGGTTTGTTTTTTTGAAAAAACTTGTTTAACTTTTAGAACTTATATTATTATTCAGTGACAAACAATCTATTCAGCAATCGAAAGTGCAAAATGGGTTCTTTAATGATTGGAATCCTAAGTTTTCAAGGCCAACAAATTATGATGTCAATGAGGTAAAATATTTTAATTACTTTTTTAATTTGAAGTTCATAATGTGTTCATCATTATGTTTTACACACTTTTTTGAATGTTATTACCAGGGGTCATTAGTTCCAAGGGTAATAATTTTGGAGACCAATGTTCAAAGCATAATGACATCATTGGAAGAAGTGAAGGAGATCTTAAAGAATAAACCTTGTACACATGATACACCTCCATCAAGAGTTTCATATGACAAAAATGTGGAGGAAGTTTTGAAAAAATTGTTTGAAGACAAAGATATGTGTCAAAAAAGTGATGACAATTGCAAGGAAATCAATCCAAAGCAAAGTGTCCGAAAATTGTTCTCAACCAAAAAAGGAGGAAACACGTCTCCTATTGTAGTTACCAAGACACCGATGGGGTACACAGTTGCACATAGAAAAGAAAAAAAAACTCACTCCAAATTAGATGGACCATCTATTCCAAAGGTATTAACATACCACTATTGATGTTTTCGTTAGTATATTCATTTGATTAATGATTTTGTTTATTTGCATTAATTTGTTAATATCTTTATATAGTGGTTGTCTTTGATGTTTCAACCAAAGAGAAGAATGGAATTAAACGAAGAAAAATGTAATTTGGCCATTTACATATTTGGATGTCCACCTAATGAAGAAATTGGCAAGTTAGTCATTCTTTTCATTTTGTTTTGGTTTTTATGATTTTCATTATTTTATAATTGTTTATTGATTCATATTGTTAATTGTTGTAGGAAGGAGATCTTCGCAGCTTCTGATTATTGGGCGCATCATGTAACAAGGAAATTGCTACTTAATTTGAAACCCAACAAATTCATTACGGGAGATGTATAAATACAACTATTCTTATTTGTTGAATTAGTTTGTTACATAACTTATTAAGCTTATTAGTATGGGGTTATAATGTTAAGAGATCTACTTTGTTTCAGGTAATAGATTTGGTCGCGTGCATGCTAACTTACGATGCAAGAAAGGAAATGCGTCAACCTAAAACTTGGTATATGCCAACAACTTTCACGGTAAATTTTTAATGCTAACTATTTTTAATATTTGTTTTTCCCCTATGTGCTCATTCATGTTTAAAATCCATCTATTTAGCAATATGTGCTGTCGTGGAATTCACCGTTTTGGCGAATGAAAAAGTTCTACCAAAAAGAATTTATGGGAAATGTTGATGTGGTTTCTAAGGTAATTAGTCTGTATTAATTATAGCAATATTTTTTTACTCATTGCTTATATGTTTGTGAAACTAATGTTTAAATATAATCAGATCTTTTTACCAATATATGATGATCTACACTGGTTCCTTTTGGTTATTGACTTTGTGAGAAAAGAATTAGTATATCTTGACTCGTACCAAAGTTCGTCGGTGCTTCACGGTAGGATATCAAGTATCAAAAAATTGGTAAAAAATCAATTAAACTATATTTTTATCTTACATATTCATTAATGTAGAAAATCATTAACAAATTTTAATTGTTTCAGTCTATATTTATAGAGGAGTTGTTGATGGATCCATCTTTCCATGGCACTGATTCAAAATATGACTATAAAATAACAAAGTTTAAAATAGTCACCCCAAAAGGTTTGGGACGTCAAGGGGAAGGATCGTAAGTTACCACTATGTATTCTTTAATTAGAATTTTGTTTACATATTATCTCTCTTAATGATTAAATTTGGTTTAGGAATGATTGTGCGGTTTGGGTAATGAACTGGATGATGCAACATGGAGAGAATGAATACAAGATTGAAGTATGAAAAATTTACATTATAAAATTTTGCAATTTCATTACATTTTGTGGAATTTTTAAGTGATGACTTTAGCCAAATTATGCAAGCAGGTGGACGAAGGATCGAGACTAAAAATTGCACTACAATTGACACTGCATCCTGTCAACGACAAGAGAGATTTGATGTTGGCAAAGTCTTTGGAACACAAGCAAGATTTTATTAAAAGAAATGATTCAGAGTTGAACTGAAATTATTTGTATTTCTTATTTGTTGGATTTTAGGTGGGGACTCTGTAATGACCTTCGGGGACAAAGTCTTTTTTGGTTTTTTGTTGGTTTTAAGTTGTAGACTCTGTAATGACCTTCGGGGAGAAAGTCTTTTTTGGTTTTTTTTGTTTTGTTTTGTTGTGGATTTCTAGTTTAAACTCTAATGTTATTCTCCAAACGTGGTGGTCAATTATATTCTATCTATGTTATGTGTGCAAACTTGTATGAATGTTTGATGATTGATATCCAAATATTATGGTCAATTATATTCTATCTATGTAAGGAGGAGTATATTAGGAAGGTAGTAGTCTTTTATGTGAGATGATGGTGTCGAGTGGATTCCATTATTTTTCATATTGTCCCGAATTTTCTATCATTGTGTTGGCACAACTCAGTATGTTTCGATAGTAGATGCTGTTTTGGAGTGTAGTTTTGTCTGCGGCAATTGGTGTTTTCTGGTTGTTGTTTGTAGCATGTCTGTACTGTATGTTTTTTTTATCTCAAGCTGCAGGTTGTGTTTCTGTTTGGGCTCCGTCAGTGTAAGTCAGTGTTGTTGCTGCACATTGAAGAGGATGGCCTGTAAATTCTTATGATATGTTCTCCGAAAACTGAACCACTTCTGTGATGAGTTTTGTGCACGACTAGGTGTGCCAAAACCTTCAAGTAAATGTCTATATATATATTTGATGTAACTACTTTTATTAACTATGTTTTCTTTCTAAGAGGTTTTTATATTACATGACATTGGGATGAATTTTGCAGGGGAAAAGCAAGTTCTAGATTCAGAACTTTGGCATGTTTGTTCTGATACACGAGTACTAATGATCTTTTGGTATGTATGTGATTACGTAATATCTTATCAGTGGTGTAACTCAAGTGTGTCTTCTTCAATAGGAAAGAAAAGAACCAATTGTTATTTGGTATCCGTCGTGCTTGATAACCACCGACTATGATGCCTTCCTCAGTATTGTCAAGTGATACTATGTACTTTAGAAGGACGCATCAACAAACAACAGTGAGAACAGACAAGGTGAGGGTCCAAATGCTCTACAAAACACCTATTGAGCTAATTGGACACTTCAATTATGATATTATTTTTTGATATAACGTGTAATTATTTGGGTTAACAGGTTTGCTAATGTTGGTGATATTACAATGGAAGTGGCTGGGAATGTTGTATCATAGTTTCAGCAAGCAAAAACATGACAAGGCGATGCTACCACAAAGTTGAAATCTTCATATATAGTTGTCAAAGCTGGTCTGCTGTTCCTGTTCTCTTGGCAGCAGCAGCCACTGGGGCCATTTTTTCTGTTGCAATTTTTTTAGTTTTATGCTTGGTGTGGTTGTTTTAGGCTTTATCAGTAAGTAGGGTCTATAGTTTTCGTTTAGAATTGGAGTCTCTGGTGTTTTATATCAGGGAGTGTGTTTATTATTTTGGGTGGTTGTGTCTTCGACAGACGTAATGCCTATTTACGGCGTCTGCTTTTGGTGTATTTTAATTGATTGCTTATCACTTAGCATATGTAACTGTTGACTTGTTATTTATTGTTCATAAATAAAAATTGTACAGTTAGGATGAGTAGTTAAACTCATTTTTTATTGGTGATTTGTTTGTAAGACCTTAAAAATTAAAGTGATTCTATGCAAATAGGAGTCAACCCATTACAACCTCTGTTAAAGAATAAAGTTAATTAACCCTTCGACATATGAATTGAGAAGCCTAATACGACCATGATATATGACTTTGGAGAACCCACTCCCACTTAATTATTGCGCAACCAAAGCCTGCAAAAGAACTTAACAAAAGTGCAAGTGCCTAAATTGACATAATTCCACAATGGACATGAGAAAGAACCTAATTCAAGGTCTTCTAAAGCCTATTGCAAATAAAAATGCATTTTTTTCATAACTATTAACATAAGAATGGATTGTATATCAAAATAACTTTGCTATTTTCATTGAATATAATATTGGATAATACAATATATTTTTTTGAATCAACATATATTATTGAAACACACCTGGCACAAGACGTACTAAACGCGTGGATATACATTACAACCAAGCAAAAACAGAAAAATAGCAACTATTGCACCAGGAAAAATGTTGCTGTCAAACAACTGCTGAACCACCACAAACAGCAGCAGAAAACCCCCCTAGCAGCCAAAAATGCCCCTGAAAATGCCCAAGCACAACGCCTATTCCAACCCCCCACTAGGCCATCAGAAAGACGCGCACCAACACGCCCCACATCTGCTGTTCCACCAAAAGAAGCTTCATCCGGACACTTCAAACACAGGCCAGTACAGTTGATTTGATGATCATACAAAATTAACTCTAACAGAAAATTACAAAGAGAACATTCAAACTACACCATTTAACTTAAGTGCCAGCTACTATCACATGCTTTCTTCACTAAGGCATTTAAGTGCCTGCTAATACGTAAAGCCAAAGACACTCACTACTTGCAGCATACAAGAGGATAACATCAATATATGAAAATTCAGCACAATAGTCTTGAAACACTCTGACAATCACCCGTTGCTCGGAGCAACAAAATCTATGAAAAATATCCGAAATAAAGTGCGCGGATGCATTCCAATCAAAATTGTTAGGACTAGGACAAGATTGTCATTGTCATTCAATTTCGACCACCATGATTCTTCTTTTAAATCGGAATGGCCAACATTGATTGATTCATAATACCTAACTTCTAACTTTCTATCATTGATTATTAGGCTTGGATTTGGGTATTAATAGTTCACATAGGTGCATACCCAAAAAAATTTTGCTGATCAAATTAGAAGACCATCTTCTACATAAGGGTAATCTTTCATTATTAGCTTTAGGTCATATGGTTGCGTTAGGTCAGATACTACCATTCCTCTGAAATGTTAAAAAGTGAAAATCTTAGTTAGATTTATATGTCATTTGCTTACATCAAATAAAGCAAACATCAATTGCATGTTAAGAAAAATGTAGAGAAAAATGTAGGGTCTCTTTTCAGTAGAAGTTAACAAGATCCTAAGAGCATCTCTTTCCCATTTACACCATCCCAGGCTAAAGTTAGGTGTGTATTTTATTCTATGGTGACAAAATCAATATCAATGGACAAGCGAGAAAGACATCACTGCTTCTTCACCCTCTAAACAAGAGGCAGGTATGTATGAAATTTCTCCCCTTGATCATCTAGCTGCTAAGGTTGACGCACTTACACAAAAAATTGATAAAATAAATACTAGTGTTGTCACACCTACCCTTGTATCCCCTCCTTGTAAAATTTGTGGTGTATTTGGCCATATTGACGTTGAATGCCAACTAGGTAGTGGTTTTTATAACCAAGGGATGAGGCCTAATCAAAACTTTTATAACCAAACTCCTCAAAATTCCTTTGGGGAAACAACACCACCCGGTTATGCAAACAACAAAAGAGTCCTTTAAAAATCCAGTTTGGAATTTTTTTTAGAAAATTGTATAATGGAGCAATCCAAGTGTTATGAAGAACTTAAAAATCAAACTGGATTTCTGAATGACTCCCTCACCAAAATCATATTAAAAGTGGACTCCATTGCTACTCACAATAAAATTCTAGAGACTCAAATCTCTCAAGTAGCCCAACAAATGGTTGCTTCCCCTCAAACCACTGAAGTCTTTTCATGTCAAACTGAAACCAACCCGAAAGACCATATAAGTGTTATTACTCTTAGGGATGGTAAACATTTAGAAGACTCTGTTGTGAAAGTTAAGAACAATGAGAGAGAGATATGGAGTGATGAACCTCAAAGTGAGAAAGCCATATGAGAGAATGAAAAGCCATTTGTTTCACCACCTCATGAGCCTAAAATTCCTTCAACACAAGGGTTTGATAAATATAAGTTAGATGAGCAATTTAAAAATTTCATTGAGGTACTTCCAAACAAATTGCCACCTAAACTCCAAGATCTAGAAAATTTTTCCATACCTTGTGTCATAAGATCTAAAACCATTGAGAGAATTGTGTGTGATTTGGGAGAGAATGTCCGTTTGATTCCTATGTCCCTTAGTGAACGATTGGGTATAGGATAGAGAAACCTCTTGCTTTGTCAAGCTAATGACTTTAAACGAGCGCTTCGTGGGAGGCAACCCACGCATTTAACTGCTTTTATTTTGTTTGTTTTTCGTTGTTTTAAGTTATTTTTCAAGTAATTGTCCAAGATCGATTTGAGAAAAGAAAAAAAATTTGAAGCCAAACATCCAGAGACTTGGCACGGCCCGTGCCAAATGTGGCACGGCCCGTGCCACACTGTGCCAAGCCAGGATCAAATTACAGAGAGGTGGCACGGTCCGTGCCAATATTGGCGCGGCCGTGCGCGACTCCCAAGTAGGTATAACCTCAAAAAATTTCTTTTTCTTCCTTCATTCTCATCCGCAAACATCTCTCATCCTTCAAACCTTTATTTATCCATAAAAACTTCACAAAAACACACAATTTCTTCACCCAATCAACCCCAAACATCATTCCAATCATAACCCTTCAATCAAATACAACTTCCATCCATCCAAACCCAAAAACCACAAATTTATCACCAATCTCCCATAACCAACCCAAAAACCTTATTTAAACCTTAACCCCATACCTAAACCAACCTTTTCCATCCAAAATCTTCCCAAACCCCAACCTTCACCAAAGATTCAAACAAAGTTATACCAAGGTCAAGGCAATGGCTTCCAAAAGAGGTGGAAAAGAATGAGCAAGCTCTTTGAGAGAGTCGTGAGTAGTATCATCACCTATATATCTAGGCAATTGGGAGTGGGAGACGACTAAGGGATAAACAAGATTGAGGGAAACAATAGGCTTAACGTAGAGACCCTTATCTCTATGAACTTCTTTAAACAATCGTCCACCCATGACCTATAACTCAAACTCAATGTGCCTATTTTATTTATACTTCCTAACCCATCTCGGACTAACACCGAGGTGGAAGAAAATTTGTTGTATGTTGGTGATGGTTCACCGTTACATGAAGAGCATAATCAAGGTGAGGAGGAAGGTGCAAACCTGCACCATGTTGAGGAGCACCATGACCACGATGCCGGAGGAAACTTTGAAAATGAAAGATGGGCATGGATACAAACTGAGGTTAAGAGGATAAACACTGAGCAACAAAGGCAAAGTGTTAAATTCTCCGGGCTAAGAAATGATGACCTAAGGGGCAACCGTATATCCGAAGAAAATAGTCAAATGCTTTGGAACATGATGCAACAATTTCACCTCCAAGGTCCCCCTTATGGACCTCAATGATATTGTTAGCTTTCCTCTTCCTCTCTTCCCTTATCTCTTCTCCCTTTTTCCTCCTACTCCTATTTCTTCTTCTTCTTCTTCTTCTTCTTCCCTTTTATTTTTTCTTGAATCATTGAGGACAATGCTTCTCCCAAGTGTGGGGGGGGGGGGGGGGGGGGGGGCTAATAAAGTGTCTCAAGTCGTAGTGTTCCCAAACTCCCTTGAACTTTATTCTTTTGTTTTGTTTAATTGCGAAAGGCATGATTAAGTAGCTTGTTTTTATTGAAAATATGACATAAATTTTTTGTTGTCTTCTCTAAATTGGTAGTTTCTTGTACATGAAAGTGAACTCTTGTTTTTTTAAAGTTTTCTTGATAAACCCACGCCTTGTTCTATTGTGAATAAATTCTCCAATGAGTAAATGCACATGTTACACCCCTTGAGCAATTGTATGAATAGGTATTTTGGCCCCGTTTGGTTTGAGCTTATTTTGAGCTTATGTAAATAAATAAGCTTCTATTTTAATTTATAAACTCTCACTAATAAAAATTGTATCCTCATAAACGGTTTTTTCATAAACTACCTTAAAAACTTATAAATAATACATAAAAACTTATTTATTTGCATAAGCTATTTTATATAAGCTCAAAAATAAGCTAATCCAAACGGGCCCTTTAAGGAACACGTTCTAGTTTTAAAGGTAAGTTAACCTCAAAAATTTTAAAAGTAAAAGTAGTATAAGCTAGTGTGGGGGAGTTTAAAAAGCCAAAATAAAACTAAAGGTTGCATCACTGAATCTAGATTGGGGAAGGAGGTAGGCCCTCCGACTTCCTACATGAAGGTGATGTTATCTTGAGACAAATAAAAGCATCATCGAATCTAGATTGGGGAAGGGGGTAGGCCCTCCGACTTCGTACGAGAAGATGATGTTTTAAGGGGCACCATTGAATCTAGATTGGGGAAGGGGGTAGGCCCTCTGACTTCCTACGTGAAGATGTTGTTTCCTTAAATTAATGCGCTTAAATTCCAAATTTGTTCAAATGGCAAAAGGTCAAAATGACCACAATTACTCCCATCTATCTTATACGAAATGAAGAAAGAATTTTTCTCGGTTACTTAGTCTTTAAGTTAGAACTTGTTTCCTCATGATATATGTTTATACAAGAGCAAAAATAGGGATGAACTACACACACACACACACTCACTTAGGACTTGATTGTTGGGTTGAATAAAGAATACAAGGATTGCTTGAGTTTGTGATCAGTGTACATTGGAAATAAAAGCCTTTTTGAGGAGACATAAGTTTCATTTGAATTGTCATGAATATAATCTTGTTTTATGCTACAAATGTCTATGCCTTTTGCTTGAGGACAAGCAAAGATCCAAGTGTGGGGGAGTTTGATGAGTCAATAAAGTAGTTTATTTAATATAGTATTTAATCTTATTTGTTTGAATTTAAGTTTATTATTATTTCCTTTTTAAGTCATTTAGATGAATTAGTGATTAGTTTACTTTATATAATATTCAGTCTTGTTTTATTTAGATCTAGGTTTATTTTATATAATATTCAGTTTTATTTAGATCTAAGTTTATTTTATATAATATTCTGTCTCGTTATATTTAGATTTAAGTTTATTTTATATTATTGTTATTTCCTTTCTTAGAACTATTTTACTTTAGAATGCAATCTATTATATTTCAGGGACGAATATTGGATGGAAAGAGCCTTGGAGCAGAAGAAAGGGATTCGGAGCTGATTCGGAGCAAGAATACGAAGATTCGGAGCCAAAAATAAGTCTCCCCCAAGTCAGAAGCTTGGCACGGCCTGTGCTAAATGTGGCACGGCCGTACCACTTCTCAGGATCCACTTTTGCTGCTTTTGCTTCTTGTGCAAGCTACTCTGTTTAGGTTTAGGCCCACAGTTTCTTGTGGAGCACTCTAGTATGATAGTTTCTTAGGTTTTAAGTCAATTGTAAGCTATAAATAGAGGAGCCTTCCATCACAAATATTTATCTTATTCTTGGAACACAATAGTGACAGTTGTTTTCTAATAATAATTTCTCTTTATTTTATTTACTTTATGTCTTCTCTCTTCTTCCCCTTGTCTACTATGATCATGAGTGAGTAGACTTCTCTTGTCTTGGGATTGTTGGATAGTCTAATGACGTAATCCAAAGCAAACCAAGCCTTTTTTTTAAACTCTTAAGTAATCTAGTTTCTAATCTAAATTCACCGGTTAAACATGGATTAATCATTATCAACTACCAACAAGCGAAAGCTGAGGTTATGATAATTATTAATCCATTATCCCAAACGTCAAATCTACAAGCGAAAGCTGCGATGAGATGTTGGAACAAGTGAATATTAGACAGAGATTGCAAAGGCAGTGAAATAGTCTTTGCAATCTTGGGACGAAGTAGTTTCACAGCCTTAATGCATCTCCTAGTAATCAATTCAGCGAAATAGGATTAATTGCTAGGAGTAAACTCTTACTGGACTGAGAGGAAAAGTAAGGGGCTAAAGGAAAACCGGTCATACGAAACTAGGTTTATCATAAGGTTTTAAGGTTAAAGCTTCGGTTTGTAGAGGGTTTGTTATTATGATGAACCAATAATCTCAAGACACTTTTTATTATTGCTATTTATTTTTATTATTTTCTATCCAAACTTTATTATTTCTATTATCTTCTAATCATGGTTGAAGGTTAATCAAATTCATAACTCCCTGTCGGAACGATATCTTTTATTACTACATCGGTAGAACCGTGCACTTACGGTTTTGTCCCATCAATGGCCTCTAACCTTGCAACTGGTGCAAAGGTCTCATCATAGTCAATACCTTCTTGTTGGTTGTAGCCTTGAGCAACTAACCTTGCTTTGTTTCTGACAACTTTACCTTCTTTATCAAGTTTGTTTCTGAAAACCCATCTTGTTCCAATGATGGTTTTTCCTTGATCATTTGGAACTAAGTTCCAAACTTTGTTTCTTTCAAACTAAGAAAGTTACTCCTTCATGGCTTCAACCCATGAGTCACCAATAATTGCTTCATTGATAGACTTAGGTTCCATTTGAGAGATCATTGCCATTTTGTTAACTTGAAAGGACAGTCTGGTTCTTACACCATCAGTTGTGCTTCCAATGATTTGATCTGTAGGATGATCTCCAACATTCTCCAACTTCTAGGTGGACTTTGGAGGATTTGATCTTCAACATTCTGATTATCTTCTTTCTCTACTATACTTACAGTGTTTTGAGAAGGAACATTCTGAAGTGTTGGCACGTCTGTGTCTTCACTTTCTTTTGGTTGAGAATGTTCGTCATATTCATCAAATATGACATGCATACTAATTTCAACTGTCTGGGTTTTTAGAATGTACACTCTATAACCTTTAGAAGTTGTAGAGTATCCTAAAAAGATAGCTTTATCTGATTTAGGATCAAACTTACCCAATTTTTTTTTATTGTTCAGAATGTAGCAATAGTAGGCAAATATGTGAAAATAAGATATGCTAGGTTTAATGTCTTTCCAGAGTTCATATGGGGTTTTGTTAAGAACCTTTCTTCTTGAAACTCTATTCAAAATGTAACAAGATGTGTTAATGGCTTCTGCCCATAAATAGTCTTCAACATTTGATTCA
This sequence comes from Medicago lupulina, assembly GCA_958299785.1. Lineage (NCBI taxonomy): Eukaryota > Viridiplantae > Streptophyta > Magnoliopsida > Fabales > Fabaceae > Medicago > Medicago lupulina. Next base: position 36,289,435 of record OY283144.1, on the reverse strand, counting down.
TTTAACATTGTTCTAGCCATTTCTTACAAAGTTCTATTTTTTCTTTCAACAACTCCATTTTGTTGTGGAGTTCTTGCACAAGAAAAGTTATGTTTAATACCATTTTCATCAAAAAATGTTTTAAAAGATGCATTTTCAAATTCACCTCCATGATCACTCCTTACTATGATGATATTAGAACCTTTTTCATTTTGAACTCTTTTACATAAGTTTTGAAATGTTTCAAAAGATTCATCTTTGTGTTTTAAAAATAGAACCCATGTAAATCTGGAAAAGTCATCAACAATAACAAAACCATATCTTTTGCCATTTAGACTTGCAGTTTGAACTGGACCTAAGAGATCAATGTGAAGAAGCTCTAAAGGTTTCTGAGTTGTAATAAACTCAATTGTTTTAAAACTGCTTTTTACTTGTTTTCCTTTAACACAAGCTTCACAGATCTTGTCCTTTTCAAAGCTAATCTGAGGCAAACCTCTAACTAGATCAAGTTGAGAAAGTTTAGCAATGGTTTTCATACTTATATGACCAGCTCTTTTATGCCAAATCCATTTATCTTTTTCAAGAGATATAAAACATGATTCAGATGGCATATCATTTAAATCTAAAACATATAAGTTCTTTTTCCTTGATCCAGTGAAAAACAGTTTGTTAGAGGAGGTTTGTCTTATTTCACATATGTTAGGTTTAAAGACAACTTCAAATCCACTATCACACAATTGGCTTATGCTAAGTAGATTATGTTTTAAATCTTCTACATACTGAACATTTTCTATTTTAGCAGAGTTAAGCTTACCAATAGTACCTTTACCTCTGATTTTACCTTTGTCATTGTTTCCAAATATCACTAGTCCTCCATCCTTCTTTTGAAAGGTTAGAAAACAATTCCTGTCACCAATCATGTGTCTAGAACAGCCACTATACAAGTACCATGGCTTTGTTCTTACACCTTGAGGCATGACCTACATTTGATAAGACAAAAAATTTAGGTACCCATGTAATGTTGGGTCCTTGAGGGTTAGTTCTTCTAAGAGATATTTTCTTAAAGTAACATTCTGTCTTGTTTGATCAGATTTGTTACAGTAGGAGCACATCTTATTAGCCTTCTAAGCCTTTTGTGAACTTTCTGATCTAATATGATGAGAACGTTCTGAACTACGATTAATCTTATTTTTTCTAATAAGTTTTTTCTTAAGAAAGCATGCTGATTCATTGTGTCCTATCCTATCACAATAAGAGCATTTAATTTTCATTTCAGCTTTCTTAGGTACAAAGCTATCAACAATTTTGCTTGGATCTTTAAAGCCTAAACAAGATTTTTTAGCACTTTCTCTTTGAGATCCCAAAATGTTTCGAAATGTTTCTGTAGATTTTATAAAACATATAACATCATTTTTTAATTCTTCAATTTCCTTTTTCAAAAGTATGTTTTCCTTTTGTATCACAGAAGGTTTAGAAAAATGTCTTTTTGTTTTCTGTTCATCTCTCTTTGTTTTTCAGACATATCAAAATGAGAGTCTTGCAAAATTTGTATGGTCTTTCTAGACTCATCATACTTGTTTTGAAGATTTTCTTTTTCTATCTTTATTTCAGAAAGTTCCTTAATTAATGAATGACATCTATTAGTTAAGAAACTTGAGTCATGCAAAAGACTATCTATTTTACCTTCAAGTTCTTTATATAAAGAATCAGTTTTATAGATAATTACTTCTTCTTCATCATCTGATTGAGCCATCAAGCATATGTTGGCTTCTTCATCTTCTTGAAGTTCTGTTTCTTCCATGTCATCTCAGGTAATCATTGCCTTCTTTTTGAAGGTAGGTTTTCTTTGCACCTTCTTAATGTCAGGACATTCACTTTTGTAGTGTACTGTTTTGCTGCATCCAAAACAAGTGACTTGACTTTTGTCAGCTTCAGTTCTGGTGCTGTTGTTGGTGTTTGGAAACTTCTTTCTGATTTGATTTCTTCTCATCATCATCCTTTGTATTCTTTTGGAGATTAGTGCCAGTTCACCTTCAGCTTCTTCTTCATGAACTTCCTCTATCTCTTGTGCTTCTTGCACATCATCCTTAGCTACTGATGAGGTTTGCTGAGATGCTTTCAAAGCAAGTGTTTTCATCTTTTTCACTGGTTTGTCTCCTTGAAGCACAACTTCATGAGCTCTCAGTGAACCAATGAGATCTTTCAGGTTCATAGATTTTAAATCTTTAGCCTGAGTGATTGCAGTGACCATATGTCTCCACATACTTGGAAGACATCTCAATATCTTTTTGATTCTCTCATGAGTGGAATATGCCTTTCTAAGAGATCACATTTCGTTTACTATTGTAGTAAATCTAGCATACATCTCATCAATGGTTTCATTTTCACTCATTTCAAAGACTTCAAACTTTTTGTCTCCAATGTCAATTCTAGTTTCTTTGACATGAGATGTACCTTCATGATGTACTTTCAAGGTATCTCATACCTCTTTAGCATTATTGCATTCATCAACTCTTTCACTTTCTTCCATGGTTAGTGCACATGATAGAAAGAGTCTAGCTTTAGAGTTTAATAATACCTGAGCTTTTTCATTTGTTGACCATGCACTCCTTTCTTTAACAACTCCATCTTTGGCTGTTGGCACAAAGTCTCCATCTGTGACGACTGTCCACATATCATTATCTTGAGATCTAAGAAAGAGCTCCATCTTGCCTTTCTAGAAGTAGTAGTTTCATCCATCAAACAGTGGCGGTCTATTTGATGATCCTCCTTCAGCTATGTACTTGACTTTAGACATACTTCCTGAATCTTTTCTCTAACACTTGTTTAAGTGTTCAAACCCTTAGAACCGGGCTCTAATGCCAATTGAAGTAGATAAAATAGTCACAAGGAAGACGGGGGGGTTGAATTGTGACCCTTTAAAAATTATCCTGCAACTTAAAATTAATTCTCAAGTTGTTTGCTTGGAATATTTAAGTTAGTGTAGTGACTTCAAAACGTTCTGAAGTTCTTATGCAAAAACTGTTAATAGAATAAAAGTGTTTGTGTGTGTAGTGTATACTGTAACTAAAGAGTATAGAGAAGAAAGAAAGAACACACAAAGGTTTATAGTGGTTCCCCTAATGTGGGTTAGTCTACTCCTCACAGTTTTGTGAGAGTTTCCATTGTGCTTGAGATAACCTCTCAATCCTGCACTCTTACAACTTTGTTCACCTGAACAATTTCAAGAACTGTATTCTGTAAGCCTCAGCAGGCTTGCACCTCCTTGCTAAGTTACCTACTTAGACTTTTACAGCTTTGCTCAAACTAACACTTTAGTACCCGTAAAGCTAGATGAGACTTTGATTATAATTTGTATGGAGTTTGAATGTTTGAGAACAAACAAGAGAAGAAAGAAAGAAGTTATCCTTTAAGAAAGATAACAAAAAGAATTGATTTACACTACAAAGAAGATAGAAAGAGTCTTCAGTGATAATCAATTCAAATTGCAAGAGGTTCAAACACATTTCAGATGTTTTCAAGAATGCTTTGCAATGGTGCAAGTAATGTTGAGCCTTTGATCTCTATTTATAGAGTTTTTGGGCTCATATAGCCGTTGTAGGGTGTCCAATGGTGTTATGCCACGTGTCTTGGGCCCCACAAACTTTTACTTGAAATTCTAGGTGAACATTCTGACCATCGGAATGTTGTTGTGTTCTTCAGATGAACATCAGAATGTTGCTGTGTTCTTCATCAGAATGTTGATGTTCATCAGGATCTTCATCTGGTTTCATCATTGATTTATTGATGAGTTTTTGGGTTTGTTCAATGCGTGACATATGTTGTTTTGGGTTATACCCTCAAAAAGTAACTTCTCCATATGCATCAAAAAGTTGCTGGATAAAGTAGGATAAAGTTAACCAAATCTGCATTGAACAATGTGCACGAGAGAGAATAGTGGATCTGCAGCTTCAGGCCCATGCTTCTAGGAGATTTCTTCTTGATGCAGATTAGAGGACGTGTCTATCTCTAATTGATTGGAACAAGATCTCTTTTTGCTATGTTTTTTTATCTATTCATCAACTATACTGTTCATGAATTGAAGCATGTGCTGAGATGAACATTCTGACCTTCAGAGTGTTCCATTTGTTCCTACTTTAGGATGATTTGTAAGACTAACTTTTGATGTAATCAATCCTAATAGTAGAGACATAACTGAAGTGAAGTAAATGTAACTTCTAGGATAATATCCTCTTTGGAATATTCCTAAATCTTCAAGCGTTCATAGTCTTAAATGAACCTTGAAGTACATTTTTGACATTACTCTTGTAAATGCCTTTATTGCATGATTGACCCATGACGATGTACTTTTCTGGACTTCTTATTCATGTCAAGTGTACTTGCATGCTCTTCATGTTCTTGATGATTCTGGGTTTGCTTATGAACAACCTTATGAATTATCATCAGAACGTTCTGATCAATTTTGCTCAAACATTCTGAACTTCAGAATTAGTTTGTGAATTCAATGTCCTTTGATTTCTTTATATCTTGGTATGATTTAAACCTTGTTCCTGTCTTAGTAAAACACTCAAAAGCACAAGTTAAATATCAAAGAATTAATCAAAGTCCATTCAATCCTTAATCATTAAAGTTTATTTTATTTAAAATTAATTAGAGATTTTGTCTCAACAGATGATGCAACTGATCACAATGGCCAAGAGAACCTCTCAGAAGAACTTTACATTATTAAGATATAACTTGAGCCGCTAATAACACTAGAGTTTCTAATACAAAAAGACTAAGCATATCTATTTTAATATAATTTGTTTTGATTCATGGGTTTTAACTTTCAAATGTTGATTAATCTTTTTAGTTCTTAGAGGACATGCATATGATTTTGTTTTTTATTTAGTTTTTCAATTTACTTTTGCAACTTGGTTTTTTTATTTGTGAAGTTAAGTACTACATGTATCTATAACTATTAATAAAGAGAATACTTATTTTTGGTGTAGCATATTTTCTTACCCATTTTACCCTCCATTTATTGCAAATATTACAACAACAAAAAATACGGTTGGAAGTGGGAGAGGATACCATATGTAACTGCTCTTCCATATTGCCCTTACAATATGTAACAGCACTACTACTTATCTCATATTCATCACGATACAAGTAAAGAAATTGTGTGAAAATCAAATCAAATGCCGTAATTACACCACACCAAAATCATGACCAATCAAACTACATGGTTCAAAGCCCACATTGGCCATCAGAAACAACTTTCAGGTTTATCCATCTTCTCTTGCGTAAGAAAATATTCATGTTCTCTTCTTAATTATATCCTGTGCAACTTCTTTAAATTCTATATCAAGGAAAAATAAAACATTTTATTACAAAAACTGCCCCATTAAGAACAAGACCATCTTCTCCATACCTTCTTTACCCACCTTATTTGGTCTAATTGGCAAGGGAAAGAATATAGTATAATAATTGAATTGGAAAAAAAAAGGAGAGGAGGAGACTCAGGATATGGGCAATTTAATTTAAAAATTAGGATATGGAAAAAATTAAGGGAATTAATCTAAAACTATAGAACATGCCTTAATTGGTTTAACCTTTTTATGCCCGGTTTATGTTTTTGTTTGTGGATTACACATTTTCATCGCTAGACCACGTAAGAAGAAACATGGTTACATGCCTGCAGTTTGCTTTTCAAATTCCAATTTTCAAAAAGTAGATAGAATTAACAAAACTAATTTCATCAAAATTTGTTTTCTCTAACAACAGTTGTGTCCAATCTATTGAGAGGACGAGACCGATAGAGAAGTGGAAAAGGTAAAAAGGAGAAGGAACGACTTCGTGACTGCGAGGAAGAAGGAGCAACATGGATATTTCACGGCGACACCAACAGTTTCTGAGCCTGCCAAGAAGCCAATATCAAGGGTGGCATTACTTTGAGGTCTATATTGCTGCATAAAACTTTTTTTTACTCCCAATAACTGTTTATGTATTCCACAAAGCTTACGTTCGACTACTCTATAGTTTGAAATATTTTGAATCAAGTCATCATGAGTATTTGTATTATCATAGGTTTGTTTTTTTATTATTCGATAATGAAAAAGGTTGAAACTTAATTCAGAGATGAAGCAAAACATTTGTAAGAGGGGTACATTCTCTTTATTTTGTTGCTACTATCATTTGTTTGGTTTTTTGGCATCTGCATTTTAATCTTAATTGCTTTTTTCTTTTCGCATTTCTATTTTTTAATGATGCTTATTGTACCTGTTATGTCGTTTCATTATATTCTACTATCAACATCGGTTCAATATGAAAAGAAGGATATGGTACCGTGATAGCAAAAGAGATGGATAGGAAGATGATACAAAGATAATTATCACTATCATTAGTCGTAAGAATGGGACACACATATACCAATTAGTTGTACAAATTCCACCTTTGAACCAAATACTTTAAATTAAAAACAATTTATACAATGAAAGATCAAGTATATACATACGTTTTCGCTAACAATTTTAAGTACATAGTTTTGTTATAGACTCTCAAAACTAATTTTTTCACACTATCTTGCAATACATCCTCCCCATCTTTGTGCCTTCTATTCAACAAATTCATTTCTTTCATTTTTCATAACTATTTTTTTTCTTACAAAGAGACTACGATAAATTGGATTAGTTATATGAGTCGTCGATCTTTTCTTTTTGGCAATGAGATGCTGATCTTTTATTTATATATTGGTACGAGAGTCGTTGATCTTTATAAAATCAGAATATTTAATAGGGTTAATTAAGTAAATGGTCTCTATAAATATTCAGAATTTTTATTTTAGTCCCTACAAAATAAAATAACACTTTTTAGTCCATGTGACATTTTTCTTTAGCATTTTAAGGACCAAAAATGCTGACGTAAAATTTTTACAGGGACTAAAAATGTTGATGAAAATTTTTACATGGATTAAAAATGCCGACGAAATTTTTTACAGAGACTAAAAAATGTGATTTTATTTTTTAGGGACTAAAAACGATATTCTGAATATTTATAGGGATCATTTATTTAATTGACCCTATTTAATATAACAATATATTGTAACCCCCTCTCAAATTCAAAAGTAAATAAATTGGAAACCTCTTCCTCTTTAGAAAAAAAAATATACTGTCAAAAGAAGAAAATGAAACTTAAAAGAGAAAGTGGACAGTAACTTATAGTCCTTAATTGAGACTTTTTAAGTTTAATCCTTATCTAATTTTAATAATTTTTTAGTCATAAAAAATTTCTGCACTCAGTTTTTGTCCCTTCTAAATCTAAATTTGTTTGATTATACTTAAACTCATAAGTTATTGAACAATTTTTTGTTGAAATCTTAAGAACATTACTAAAAATTCCTCCGAAAAAATTTAACGTAAAATTTGATTTCTACGTCTACGACTGTTTTATTTTTCACAAGACTACATCCAGGACTGTTGTTACTTTTAATCTTGAACTTTTGTCGTTTTAAAAAACAGAACATATTTAATTCATCACATCTTATATTGTTCTATTGTTTATTTATTTCTTTGAGTAAATATTGATCAATTCTTTGTTTTAAATTGATGTAGAATGAAAAATGGTCCTTTAAAAAAAATGGAAAACAAAAATTGGAAATGCTCGTCGTAATCCTGAAAAAGAAAATATTCATTAAAAAAATGGAAAATAAAACTGAAATAAAAATAAAAATAAATTTCCTAAGTATAAAGATAGTATAATGAAAGACATGGATACGGCATGGTGGTGGATGATAGCAAAAAAATATATCTAGTGTTGATAGAATAGATGATAAGATATGTCTTTTTTTTTTTTTTTTTTTTAAAAATTTTGAAGAAGGAAATCAAATCCTAAATTTCGTAATTATTATATTTATTGTGGTAGGTATTTTTTATGTATTTTTTTTACAAAAATAAACGATATTTATTCAGTCAAATTGATAATTATATTGATACGATACAAATTTAAAGTTGTTAAAAACAAAAAAAATGAATATGCAAACAAACTGACAACATTCAAGTCTATGAAATACTTATGTCTTCGGATCTGCAGCGTTGAGTATGTCAAAGTCATTGATTGCATATGCACTTGCTCAAAACTAATCTTTCAACCTGAATCAAAATACTTAGTGTAAATACGACGAAATCACAAAAATAAACAAAATAATTTTAAATATATGTGAAAATCATTTTTTTAACTAAAGAATAAATAAAGACAATTTGACGGGATGATTTTGGGTTAAAACTACCCCTAAATCATCCCTAATCAATAGATCAAGAAGAAGAAAAGTTATGACATCAAGGGTTTATTACCTAACCTTTTTTTTTTTTTACAAAAGGTTTGTTTCGTAACTTAGTACTTAGCTTATGATAGAATAAAATTGAAAAATTGTAATATTGATGAATATGTGAACATATTTATTCCATTCAAAAAAAATGTGAACACATTTATTGTTTATTATTATGTACAATATAAATTTCTAATTTCATTATATTTTTTATAGAAATTTTTGTAAATTGATTTTATATGCAATTTTATCATGTTTTTTTTATTTACTTTTTAGTCTAAATATATTCAAATGCCCTGCATGTTGATTTGACTTTTACACTTTTGAATTATAATATGTAAAGAATAACTTTGGATTTTCGCACATTTACCATTCTCTCATCTTCAACATTTGTTTTGGGTGCACCAAGTAGAGCCTTTACAAAGCAATAATTTTCCTGAAAAAAAAATTATTCATCATCGTAAGTTTAGTTTTAACTCCATTTTCATGCATAGTCTCACGCCCATGATGAACAAACAAACATTAGAAGATACCATCATTGAGGTGAAGGAAGATTTTATGCTTTCACCTAATGGTGATAGTGAGCCAACTCTTAGAACGGCCCATTTACTCAAACCTATTGCAAATTCAATTGATGAACCAACTTTTAAGTTTAACCGATTTTCATCATCTTTTGATTTTGAACCAAAGGAATGGCCTTTGAAAATCAACTTCACTGGGTGGCGTCACCCTCAACAAAAATGGGTTTGTTGGCTTGATAAACTCAAACCAAAGTTTGAATTAGTGTGGAAGGAAGTTGGAATCTTTGAAGCTATTATGAGCTCAAAGTGTTGCATACTAAAATATCAGAACTTGCTACAAGGGGTTGTGGAGAAATGGTGTTCTGATACAAACACATTTATTTTTCCCTTTGGTGAGGCAACAATAACTTTGGAGGATATCATTGTTTTGGGAGGTTACCCTATCATTGGCGATCATGTTTTCACCAAAGTTAAAGACCAAGAAATGAGAGAGGTGGAAAAGAAATTGATCCGTGAAAGGAAGCAGCTTACAAATAGGAATGATGGTCATGCTTACACATCATTATGGATGGATATGTTCATCGATAAAGGTAGTGAAATTGAACATGAAGCCTTCCTTACTACTTGGCTGTCAATTTTTGTTTTTCCTCATAAAAATATGGTGAAAAGTTGTTTGTTTTCTATTGCTATTTATCTTGCTAGAGGAAATCCAATTGCTTTGGCACCAACTGTTTTGGCTAGCATATATAAGGATTTAAGTTTATTTAAGAAAACAATTATTGATCTGTTAAAATATCCGGTTGGTGGGGATAGATTTTCTGTTGAATTAACTCTTCTATCACCTTTTTATTTGGTTCAAGTTTGGGTGTGGGAGAGGTTCACAAAATTACAACCACAACCCATGTTGATCAACCCCAGCGATCCTTTATTGTTTAGGTGGCATAAGGTTCCGGCATTGAAAATTGACAATGTTAAATTGGCATTAGACTCAACTGTTGATGATTTTCTTTGGCGTCCATATGTTAGATATCCTGAGAAGTGTGGAATTTTTTATCCAAATAACGAAATTTGGGTACCATTTAAGAAGGATTTGGATAAAAAAATACTTTCATTTTCTGTATGCCTGAGAGTTTCTGAGCTTGTTGGATTTGAGTCTATAGAGCAGTATCTTCCACATAGAGTTTCTATGCAATTTGGAATTGACCAAGATGTTCCGAGTTATGTCGCTAGGTGCAACAGTACAAAGTATACTGCATGGAACAACTATTGCAGGCCCATGTCTGATAAAAATTTGTATTTTCCACCAAGACTGTTTGAGGCAGATGTTACCATGCGTTATGTAAAGTGGTGGAAGCAATCGGTGTTGGGTCGTGGAGATTTCGTTAAGAAGATTGTGAAGCGGAAGACAAGTGTGAGTTCAAGGAAACATGTTCCTGCTGAAAATTCTGCACATGATTGTGCCAAAGCTGATGAAAATATTGTTGCTTCTTCCATATCTATTGAGGATTGTAATCTTGCGAAAGAGTCCAACAATGTAATTGTTGAACAACCAGATCTTCTGTTTCACTCCGATATGGCTGTTCAAGAAGAAGCTAAAGAAACGGTTAGGGAAAAAGGAAGAAATGAAAGTGATAATGAAGCGGTTTTGTTAGAAGAGGAATACTTGAAGAATCAAGAAGAACTCGTGTGTCTGGCAAGACAAAATGAAGAGCTATCACAGTTAATTGCTTTGAAGAAGAAGAGGGGTGAAGAGTTGAGGAAACGCCTCAGTGTTCTAAGGAAACAACAGCCACCATCTTCATCTTCTTAAAAAGTGGCCTCACAGTTTTTTAATTCTCTTCATCAAACTTATGACAGAGATGCTGTTTTCATACTCTTTATTTTGTTGATAACAAATGAAGGATAAATTGTCATGATCTTAATTGCACTTTTGAACCCCTATCTTTCCAAAAGTTGCGGTTATGGACCCCTAACTAATTTAAATACAAAACAGACCCTTATGTTTTGATTCTTTGGCAGTTTTGGACCCCACTCCATTGTTGACTTGGTCGTTGCTGACGTGACGCCCACATCTCATTAGTGAGGTGCACTTGATATGATTGTGTTACTTATTTAGAAGTAGTATTGGCATGTATGGGGAGAACACTTGGTTAATGTGATGAAAAAACAATGAACTGAATCTAAGAAATACTGGAACTAATGCAAAACTCATGTTTATAATTCTTTCCAAAGTGATTAATAAAGCTTTCATTTCTCTTCATCATCTAAATTTTTTCTCATGAGTATCTGTTGTGCCGTAATCAGGCTTATATTTCTTATACAACCTGTGCTTCATAATAGCTTTCATTGTATGTAGATCGTGGTATTACTGGACTCAATCTAATCTAATCTTAGCAAGGAAACGTAATGTTGACATGTTGTTCAATACTAATAGTGCCTTTTTCCTTATACAACATGTGCTTCATAATAGCTTTCATTATATGTAGATCATGACAATATTGAATTCATTTAAGATAATGATTTTGTTATATGAAGAGCATAATCTAGAGTACAAATTGATCTCTTGATTAAAATATTCTTAGGAACATATTTCTTGTTGGCTGTAACAAACAACTTGAGCATTCAAAGGTTATTGCTGGATAAAACTAAAAAAATCTTTTGTGGATTGTTTCTTTGACACCCGATATTTTTAGGCTAAAATAGTTAAAACAACATTACGTTAAGAAATGAAATTGCATTCATCCAACTCTTGTCATTTTTTTTAGAGAATCCAACTCTTCTCATTTAAAAATGAGACGAGTGCTATGGGGACACTCGTCTCATTTATACCATAAGAATATATTTGAAATTGAAGTATTTGATTTTTTAAAGGAAATGACTAAATTTAAAATACTTAAATAGTACTTTGAAGATACTTTTTAACAAAACCCTTATTAGATAAATACATTAAACATAAAAATTTCATATTGAAAATTGTGTATTCTAATTTTTTAAAGACTTAAATATTTTTTTTTTTAGGGAAGAGTTAAACATTTTTTTTAATTCAAAACATAATTACTATTAGAGCACAGGTTAAGGTTAACGTGATTCATATAATTATATCTGGGAACTTCTGTAGTCAACTTTCTAAAAATCTAAAGATACACTTCCAATATAAATTAATTACTACAATGAGTATCCATAAATCCTAACTCAACTAACCATATCTAGGTTATTAGATTAAATATTTTCCTTGATTATCCAAGTTTGAATTTAAGATCTTGATTTATGAGTTTTTTAATTGGTGTTTGTCATTCTGTGTAATCCGATAAAAAAATTGGCATAATGAGTTGGCAAGCAAGCAAAGGTACTTGAAATTAATTTTGGTACTTGTAAGTAATTTGTAACGTATCTCATAAGTTTGTAAACACATTGCACATCCACTCCTTTATAGACATCCGAGACAAGAAAGGAAGGAAGAGGTCGACAACTGGGGCTGAACTCTAACTCAACCGCGTGAATTTGGTTGAAGTCAACGACAAAGAGACTTTCATAGCTAAGAAAGATGAAACATCGTCCCTAAAAGGGAGAAAGAGGCCAAGAGAACTCACCCTCGTCCAAGGGCATAACGACCAATTGTACAGGGATACACTCAAGGAGATAAGGATCCAGCCACTAAGGAACGCAACCAAAGCAGCAAAGAGCCACAAAGTCACCCCTCATCAACCTACATAAGCCAACACAAGTGCAATCCTCGAGGTGTTGAGCCTGAAGGGGTAATCTTCTAAACCGCCTAAAAATGATAAACCTTCCTCAGAGAGGAAGAAACCACAAGAAAAGGATGATACTAGGAAGATACAAAAGAGAGAAACCAAAAAAGAACGAAATAGACCTCTGAGAGGCCGATATTTCTGATGTACTTTTTTTTTGTAACTAAGAAAAAGCTTATAACTTGTTTCTAAACGTTGCACTTATAATGAAATCAAATAAATTTGTGGCAAATGTATATGGCTTACCCACTATACTCATGATAGAGGTCGCCCCGAAGACCCATTATACTTTTTGTATATCGATTAAATTGTTAATAATTACTAAGGATTTGTAGTATCATTTTGCAAATACATCCAATGAAATAACGAAGGAACAAACCAATGGCCTTAACACTAAAAGACAAACTGCAAAGGGGTGACCCCTCCCTAGCAAAGTAAACTAATAAGAATTGAAAAATTGGACCAATGTCCAGGTCAATCAGTGGCACACCTCAGGATGCAAACTATGGTTCTAGTGGAACATAATGGATTTGAAACTGCCATGTCCGAATTATCAAAATCCGAAATTCTCAATCAAGCTTCAGGGCGGTTCATGATGAACCCTAGGCCGTGAAATAGGGGTCACTAAAGCCAAAAATTTGAACTAAGGTTCAAGGCAGCTTGCCTCAGATGAGCCGAAGGAAATACGGATGATGAAGGCAGACAATAACACGCCTCACACATCGACTAGGGACGTCGAAACACATATTGGAGCCACCCCAACTAAACATTTGCAAAGCAAATGCACATAAACTAAACAGGTACATAGTGAAACCCGCTGAAGGCCTCACTTCTAAATTAACACAAGACAGATAAAAGCAAAAGATTTGGAAAGTCATTAAGTAAACCTGGGAAATATAGAAAAATAAAGGTATACGAAATCAAGCTAAATAAAGAAAAATTAATTAAAATAATTATTTATTCTCATTTCTTAACCTGAGAAATTATAATATTATAGGGAAAATAGTCGTTGCCACTCAAGTAAGCCTACATCGGGCAAATTCTTGAACAAGCGCCCAAGACAAGGAAAAGAAAAAGAAGGGCCGTAAAGAAGACTCTAACTCCAAGCGATCATTCAAGCTCGGATCCAACACACAAAAGTAAGAGACCGACAAATGTTTTTGCCTCAATCCCGACACTAATAAATCGTAACACAAGGATTCCTCCTCACCTTTTACCCGTACAGGAAGCGGCGACAATGACCACTTTGAGCGGTGAAAGATGGGAGCATCACAAATAAAATCCAAGTTGGCCTATGCAAAAAAGGTTGTCTGCAAGGTAGTGACGATTGACACTTCATAAAGCTAACCCATCATCCCACGTGAACACTGTCACGCCTTTTGACACCTCCCAATGGGCGAACACTTGGTAGGGAGAACAGAGGATAGGAACAACATGTCATGGATTGAGTACCAGAAGTGGATACATATCACAAGACACTGGAAGTGTCTGCCAAAAAGGATGATACCCCAAATTCGTCCTCTAATTCATCCAAGACCCTACATCCAAGTACCTTCCCTGCTTCCACCGCTAGACTGGAGAACCTCCTCAAGAGCTGATGAGAAATAATATTCCGCCTCTAATCAGCCAAACATAATAATCTCAAATGGTGTGATGGCACCCTGTCAACCACCATGAAAATCTTCAGACCCCAATCAAAAAGGGTTGAGATCGTCATGGGTGGCTGACGACAATCCACACACACTGTAGGTCACCAATGAAATCTCATTGAACTTAACTAGAAAGGAAAAGAGAAAAAAGAACTCAAGAAGTGAAATGAGGAGAAAGATTGAAGAGGAACAAAATCAAAGTGAAATGAATGAAAACACTTATAATTATAAGCAAAGAAACCCCTAAAAAAATTCATAACTATCCCAAAGGAAAAGTTGGAACAACTGAGCACTAGTTGCATCTGACTGCCATAACCATTAATTATCAAGGTCAACATTAACTGACCAAAGGATGGAATTCAATGATCAAAGAGAAGAAAAAGGATTTCACAATACTGAATAAATATCTAACACGAGAAACCACTCTTGAAAATTTGAGGTCGCCTCTCAAAGGTCAAAACTGTAACACCCCGTTTCCCCAAAACAAGATAATAATATTAAAACAATCAGAGTTCAACAATAACGGGCATGTCACACTACTTTTCAAAATTATTTAAATAGAAAATAGAACTATTTAAAATACCAACAAAATCTCATTCTTATAAAAATCTGCAGCGGAAATATTTCTTTTAAAATCATCATCATTCAACTTCAACAGAATTCTTGGCACAAAGGCCTCAACAACAAAATATTATTCTTCAACTTAAAATCCAACAACATGTTCAAAATTCGATACATAAAGGAATGAAAGAAACAAAACAACATTTTCCCCATCCCGTTACGTATCAGAGCCCTATGACACTTGAGCCAACATCCTACTAGCCTTGGAAATCTGCACTTGTCCACAAGGCGACAATTCCAACAGAAGGGGTGAGATACACATTCAATAATAATAATATATAATCAATCAAGTTAATGAAAACAACAACAATTCAATGACAAGCATCATCAGGTTCACATATATATACATATATATATAAATACACC
Organism: Medicago lupulina; assembly: GCA_958299785.1. Taxonomy (NCBI): domain Eukaryota; kingdom Viridiplantae; phylum Streptophyta; class Magnoliopsida; order Fabales; family Fabaceae; genus Medicago; species Medicago lupulina. The sequence continues at coordinate 36,274,245 of OY283144.1, read as the reverse complement.
AACAACAGAATCATCAATCAACAAAACATCATATAGTCATAGCAAAATAGGCATCATCTAACATCATAATTATCGTCCTAAATCACCTTATACATCATCAAGCACACCATTCACGAAACACGTTAAACGTCAATCAAGAATATCATCACGAAATATCATCAAGAGCTTCAAGGAACTTCATCACGAAGATACCATCAAGAACATCAAAGAACAATCATCATCACAAATGCATCACAAACCATCATAAATCATCGTCTTAACAACCATCTCAAACATCACATCATCATCACAAATCATCGTCACGACATCTCATAAGACACGACTCAACAAATGCAACTCTACGTCTTAGACATCATGCATGTGGTACCATCAGGGCATAAGCCCCCATCGCTAAAGGTCAAATAGGACCTGTCAGGCATTGAGCCCCCATCGCTAAAGGTCATAAAAGAACCTGTCAGGCATTAAGCCCCCATCGCTGACTATGCTATGCAACGACACGACTCAAATGCAACGACACGAGTAAAGACTCAACAATGCACATCTTTAGATGACTCGACAAATACACATCTTTAAATAGCATCATCGTCAAATATCACATATTTAAATATGACATCTTTATATAGCACATATTTAAGTCACACATCTACAAACAACACATCTTGATATGACACATATTTAAATCACACATCTCCGGAAAGCACATATACATTAATCAACTACATTCATATCAAAGTCCAACACATCCTTCAACAAGCAAATCAAGTTTGATCAATAAAACATAAGCCAAATACTCATAAAACACTCCGACTAAATCCCTAATACTTAAGTTTGAAGTTGGGAAACCAACCATAAGTTTTGGACTAACTTGGGATTAGTTAAGCTAAGTTTTCTAAAAAAATTCTGAAGACCTACTTGGACTATTTTCATCATAATTCAAAATCTACAAATCCTCTTCGAGTCAAACCAGTGCCATTAGAAAGCTAACTTAATTATCTACAACTTTCATGTTTACACCTAAAGCCAATTATGTACCAATCAATACCAGTTTTCATTTCAAATTCGGACAAAGTTGTGCTGAAATTCATAAAAATTCACTGTGACCTACGTTCAGTAATTTGACCATAACTCAAGTTCTATAAATTATTTTGACGTCCGACCAACAGCATTAGAAAGCTAACATTCATACCTACAACTTTCGTGTTTACACCGAAATCTAGTTCGAAACAGAAACTGATGCAAAAGACGCAACAACATGAAACAGGGTATGCTCTCAAAGGTAGCTCTCGGGAAAACTCTATTTTTCACTCAAAAAACCCAAATTTCATCTACCCAAATCCCAAATTTGATAGAGAACAATGTTTACAGGTTCTACATACAACATAACAATCAAAACAACACAGAAACATGCATTAAACAACACAATTCATCACATCATATCAATTATCATAAACTTTCTAAACCCTAAACCTAGAACACAATTTCATCAACAATCAAAATTATATATACATATTATTGAAGGAATCCCACCCTTACCTTAATTCAGCAAGCAAAAACTCTACAGCAATTGATTCTCTCTTCTCTTAGCCTCTTCTAGGGTTCTCTTCTTTCTCTCCAAAAACTCTCTTTTCTAAAGTTTTGTACGTGAAAAATGAAACAGACTTTTGTTTTTTGTAAACTAAAACCTCTCCTTTCTCTTTCTATTTTTCCTTAACCTCCCACTTATTTCACTTAACTCCCTCCTTAATTTCTATTAATTCTCATTAAACCCCATAATTTCAAGTAAATAATAATCTTACTTATTTTTATTAAACAATAAAAATAATCATATATTCACATAATCACATAAATACTATATAATAAAATAGTAACACCCCACATATTCACATAAATCATTAAAAAATCATATAAAAGATTTTAAAATCAACCAACGATAATTAAAATAAAACTAGGGCGTTACAAAATTGATTAGAATGACACGTAACCTGTTTTCTCATGAAAAGGGGCCGATACATGCATCGAGCTTACGAAGTAAGAATCATAAAAGGATTCCTCAAAAAGACGGACAATCCTGGGTGGAACAAAAGTGTCCACACAAAAGACATCAGACAGTCCATTCAAGTAGTGACAGTAAATGAATGAAATAAGGGGATTATATAAATGTAACGAACATGGGGTCCATATTCTAATCTAGTACAAAACACCGAATCTAGCTTTAGAATTTGAATTCAATAATCTTTTTGAAACTTTGGTATTACTTTAGAGCTAATTTACTACAAAATATTAGTTTTCATTTTCAAGACAAATAATGAAGAAAAGGAAGGATTTTCAAGACCAGAAAACTAAGCATGACCCTAAGAAATATTGTGTGCTTGCGTAGAGAAAAAAGGAACAAAGGGATAGGAAATTGAGCATGGTTCGTGCTTCCTTCAAGCACGACTGTGCATATTCTAGATCATAGGAATCTGAAAAGTTGTGAAAGAGCACGACCGATAAGCACGATTGTGCACCTTGTACAATCAGAAAATGGTTGTTACAAACTTTTGCAATTCTTTGGTTTAAGGCTTGTTGATGGTCGGATTAGGAGAGTGTACCAAATCGTTTACCAAGTATTAAAGTGTAAGTAGAGGATCGTATCCATAGAGATTGTCGTTTCGTCCAAACAATTCTCGTTACTTATTTCTGAACAATAAAATTAAATAAAAGAGTTTAGGGTTAGAGATTTTAATATTTATCTATTTGCAACAGAGCAAGTTACCTGTTTTGGTTGTAGAAATGTAAGCAACATTTAGGATTCGAATCCTCCCTATTCATTTGTTGGAATTAAATAACATCCATATCGCGTTATTTATCTTAAGTAGACTATCTAAGTGATGAGTCTGTTACGACGTTCTAACCTAATAGGGTTGTCAACTTGCACCTGTTGATCACACAGTGATCCTTACATGAGAGGTCTTACTCTCTCAGTTGATTTCGGTATATCCCTCAAATGATGAGTTGCACCTACTGGTCACACGGTGATCCTTATGTGTGGGGTCTTACTCCCTCAAAGGTAATTGAAACATAGACTTAAATTAGCATTCCTAAATTTCCAAAGGAATGATGGCCAATGTTCCGAAAGGGTTTTCCCATCTATCAATCTTCGGAGTACATAACACACTCTCCCTCTTAGTAGTTCAACAAACGTGCAACCGTATCAGTGTCTACCTTACCAAGGGCCGAGGAGAATGGTTCTACTGGGTTGATTTACGTCATGAAGTCACTTGTTTCCTTAATTAATACCTAGTTACATCCCAGGTTCAACATATTTTACTCATTATTAGTAATGTCACCTCTTAAGTACTTACTACTAGGGTCAACTCGCTTTCTGGCATCTTTCGTCTAGTTACTAACTAATTACTTCCAAGATAGACATATATAATTATCAAGATATAAATATCAATATTAGGCCCTATCCAGAAGAGACAAATCTAACATAATAAAACTTAATATCAAATAGAAAATAACTAAATAAACGACATTAAATTAAATAATTATCCAAAATAATAAATAGAGGTTCATCTTAGAAATCTAGCCTAAAAAGATTTAGTTATTTAGCAGTTCCTCTTGAACTGCTCCAGTTATGAACGGGAAATTATGAATGAGAAAGGCAGTATTTATGGGGAAGTTTCCACCTGAACTTGGGCTAAAAACACATGCTTTTTTCGCAAGTCACTATGCGCGGGGTGCCTACACCTTGCGTTAGGGGCATGTGCCTTGTTGCTAAACAAACTCTAAGTGCCTAGCGCCCCATTTCTTGTGTGTGGGTGCATGTCCCTTGCAGGTCATGCGCCTAGCGCCTACATCCATGCGCCTGGGCGATTCTGAGTGCGTTCCAGGTGCTGAAATACTTGTTTCTTCGCCTTTTAGTGTGTTTTCTTCTATGTAAGTTGTCTTGGAACTTAGGAACATAATTCCTCTCTCTGCAAAGTCTTCCGAGGCCCCTTGAATCTTCATTCTTCATTTTTCCAAAGACCACATAAATCTTCGGATGTCTTTTCTTTTCCAATTTGCATGATTTCCTTCTGAATTACATCAAAAAGACCCATAATTTTTATGTTTCGGGAGGAATAGAATTACAAACTCAAATATAGAAAACAATACAAGTGTCCCAAAATCATAGGCAATTGTTCTAATACTCCTCTTTTTTGCTGGTAAAACCTACTGAAAATGACTGAAAAACATGCTAAGAATAACGTAAGATGACATGTCATCACTTGTAAATCAAATTTAATGTCTTGTCTATGATTTTAGACCGTAAATAGGCCACATGTCATACTTGAAAGACATCTTGGAACACTTGTAATCTTACTTTAAAATTGAAATCAAAGTTTTGCATTGTTCCAAGTTTCTAGTTCTTATTTATCTGCATTTTATATTTCTTGTTCTTTACATTTCATCTCTTTATATTCTTGCTCTTTACATTTTCAGTTGTTTATTTTTATGCCTTTTAATTTCATGTATTTTCATTTTAATACCATGTCTACTTTGATCATAAGTGAGTAGACTCTTCTAGTCTTGGGATTGTGAGAATAATCTTATGATTTGTTCCATATACAAACCCAAGTCTAGACTCTATTTTCTATGAAATTGTTTTCTAATATATTTTCATCGTTTTAAATTTGATATATAATATTAAAAAAGAACCGAAATGTGAAGTTTAATATTGATATCAAATCAAACTTCATATATCAAACAAAGAATCGAGAGACAAAGTTTGATATTGGAACAAACGAGATTAGAGGAGACTCTCAAAAACTCTACAAAGATAGGTTTGGTTGTTATTGGGATGATAACATTGCACTCAAATGGTCTTAGTGCTAATTAACTATGAAAATAGGCTTGATTATTAGTGAGATACGTTTATGTATTCTGAGAGGAAATATGATATACCAATTGAATGACTTGTCCTTAGAAACATTTCATTATATAATAGAGAAGTAGATAAGGAATCTAATGGACTTGGACCGTCATAATATTCCTAAAGGCTTAAGAGCCCTCCAGAAGGGCTCAAACGCCCTCCAGAAGGACTTGGGCGCCCTCCAGAAGGGCTCCAAGGCCTAGGCACGCCCCCTCTAGGGCGTCGCCTTACTTAGCTTCTAGAACTATCTAGAAACCACCTAAATACCATAAATACCCCTGTTACTTGGAGGTTAAGTAACCGTAACCCAAGCCCATAGAAGGCTATAAATACCTCACTTGAGAGCATTCTCAAGGCATCCAATAATCAGTCTAAACCTAGAATACGATACTTAACCCTAGTATTTTACTCGTACTTTTCTGCAAGTACAGTTGGCGCCGTCTGTGGGAAAAGGTAAAACTTGCCTCCGACCACCAACCCTAACCTAAACCTAAATCGCACCTCATGTCGTGATTTAGTGAAAAGCCGCCGTCATGGCAACCTGTGAGTTATCAATCCATCTCGCCGAGGAATTTTTTTTCTTCCTCCTTTCAGGTTTCACATCGTAAGACTACTTTTGTACAATCGGTAAATATGACTTGTATTGTTGTTTGTTCCGCTGAAACCACAACAAAAGCTCAAACAAAGCTTCGATCAAAGCAGGTCCTAGTGGCGATCTCGCAAAGACAAAAATACGGTAAACCGGGAAGACCAAACTAACATCAGGACGACGACATAATCTCTCTCAAAACGATTCTCCCATCCTGAAGCAATTCTCTTTCGAAGGAATACCAGGTTCTATATATTTTGGGAAAATAAAATTGTTTGATTTGAAGAAATTTATTTTCCCATATATTTCGAGAAAATATACTATTTGATTTGAAGAAAATATTGTTTGATTTGAAGATAAATTTATTGTTGTATATATTTTGAGAAAATATACTTTTAGATTTGAAGAAAAATATATTGTTTGATTTAAAGAAAATATATTGTTTGATTTAAAGAAAATATTGTTTGATTTGAAGATAAATTTATTGTTGTAAATACATAGAAGATGATGGAGGAGAAGGAGTAGAAAGTGGGCGAGGAGAAAAATGGAGCGAGTGAGTTAAACTTCATAGGAGGAAGTAAATACATAGAAGATGATGGAGTGAGAGAATTAGTATGGATTTAATACGAGCATGACGGGTTAGTGGGTGAAGACAATGCCGAGTTAGAGAGATCAAATACTGTATTCAATTTTGTCTCATTATTAGTAAAAGAAGGAAGAGTAAACGATAAGAGGAAGAGAAAAGGATAAGAGGAAGAGGAGTACAAATTATAGGCAAGCTAATTAGGAGGAAGACATTAAAGAGTAATTAGTTCTCATGAAATAGGATCGAATATGATTAAGACTTCTTTATTTTGGAAATTCTGAAGTAACGTTATATTTTAGATGAAGAAAGTTGGGAGACAGACAAACCCGCCAATGGTGAGATTAAAAGGAAGAACTCGCATGCCAGAATGAAGTGTAGAAGCAATGGTCTCGCCATTAAAAGTTAGAAAATAAAACATTGAGTTATTCTAACCTTTCTTGACCTCTGAGATTTGTTTTGCAGATTCCATAAAAAGCACCCAAACGGGGTTAACCTTATCGAAGGCTCTAACTCGGCAAGGACGCCCAAACGGGGTCAACCTTACCTACTTAAAAGGCTCTGACTCGGCGTCGTTAAATAAAAGCGTAACAATTAACCTTCTAATAAGGCTCTAATTAAACGCAGGTCGCCCAAACAGGGTTAACCTTATCAAAGGCTCTAACTCGGCGAGAACGCCCAAACAGGGTCAACCTTACCTACTTAAAAGGCTCTGACTCAGCGTCGTTAAATAAAAGCGTAACAATTAACCTTCTAATAAGGCTCTAATTAAACGTAAGAACGCCCAAACAGGGTCAACCTTACATACTTAAAAGGCTCTGACTCGGCGTCGTTAAAATAAAGGGTTAACCTTATCAAAGGCTCTAACTCGACATTAGACCGCCCAAACTGGGTCAACCTTCTTAAAGGCTCTGACTCGGCGGCTTGAAGACATTAGACCGCCTAAACTAGGTCAACCTTCTTAAAGGCTCTGACTCGGCGGCTTGAAGACAATAGACCGTCTAAACTGGGTCAACCTTCTTAAAGGCTCTGGCTCGGCGGCTTGAATACGCCAGACCGCCGAAAACGGGGTTAACCTTCTTCGGCGAAATACGAAGACAAACATAATCGAAGATAGAGATTAATCAAAGTGCGCCACATCAAAATAAACACGGTTGAGATTCCTAAATATACAAGACTTCCAACGATTGAAGGATCAGCAAGGTTGAAATCCCTAAGACATCTGAAGATCCCCCAAAGAGAACACCTCAGTTAAACAAATTATGAAGACTTCCCAAAAGCAGACGATTACCTATTTTTGATCAAGCTTTGAAACAAAAATAAACAAGGAACCAAAGTACTAAAAGATTTCTCCCGTCTGAGAGACATCGCCTATAGAAGAGAAAACAACTCGATGAAACTGATAAAAGTAGGAGCACGCCCCATCAACGATTTAATGATGATAGTTAAACATAATCACTTCGCCTTGTTCCAAGACTCATGCTTGGGGGGCTGTGGACCATCATCCCGGAGCAAACAAACTTACGCCCCCTGGGGGCTCTAAAGATAGAACAAAGCACTCCAGGCGGGACCTTTCAAGAATAAAACATACCAGCCAAAGAATTGAACAAAGCGGTGATTCAAGCTATCACGAAATTTCAAAACAAATAGCAGGATATCAACCACTTCGCCTTGATTCCAAGCCTCGTGCTTGGGGGCCTGTGGACCGTCATAATATTCCTAAAGGCTTAAGAGCCCTCCAGAAGGGCTCAAACGCCCTCCAGAAGGACTTGGGCGCCCTCTAGAAGGGCTCCAAGGACTAGGCATGCCCCCTCTAGGGCGTCGCCTTACTTAGCTTCTAGAACTATCTAGAAACCGCCTAAATACCACAAATACCCCTGTTACTTGGAGGTTAAGTAATCGTAACCCAAGCCCATAGAAGGCTATAAATACCTCACTTGAGAGCATTCTCAAGGTATCCAATAATCAGTCTAAACCTAGAATACGATACTTAACCCTAGTATTTTACTCGTACTTTTCTGCAAGTACAGGACTAAACATTGAGATGAAAAGCTTAATCCCATGACACTTTTTAAACATCTGAATTTCAAATCAAACAAACATTGATCTTTAAAACTTATTTCTTTTCAGCTAGTCGATAGAACCGTGCACTTGCTAGGCCTTCAATGATCGTGACTAAAAGATGACCACACCTCCACCCAATCACAATCCCGCACCGTTAGCAAGGTGCCAAACGGGCCAACAGAGTGTCGAAACGAATAGCCATGACCAAACTTACCCCAAATAGAATAACAAAGAAAATCATCAACAATAGATAGGTTAGTTTCTTACACAAAACATACGATAAATTTTCGCCAGCCAACTTACGCGCCTCTTTCCGCTTCTCCAAACCCCTCAACCCTCCTCACATTCCATGATATTATCTTCATTAAAAACACTCACCCACCCAACACTTTACCTATACCCTCAGAAACTGCCACCACCTTCCTTCCCCTTATCACATTCCTAAGCACCCCTTACCCTCAAATGTCGTCTCTCTTCCCTTGACAAGGCATTAATTAACGTATTCATTTTATCTTCATTGAATTTCACACCTATCATCTTACCTATGCCCCACACATCTTCAACTGCCATCTTGTCATTACCATGATAAACCACCCAATTCTCCGAGTCTTTGTCTACTGGTGATGAGGTAGACGCAGTAGACTGAAATACACACATATTTGTATCTTTGTTAACATTCAACCCACGTCACTTACAGACATTTTTCTTCAAAACCTTTAGCGCCTTTTGTTGGAACAAAGGGTGTTTCACAATTATACCACTTAAAGTTTTGATGATAACAAGGTATTAAAAATTATCAATTGGATATGCTAAAAGTTTATTCAAATGTGCAGGACCATTATCAAAGAATTTATTTGCAAGAGGTTCTGACTGAATAAATTAAAGAGCAAAGGAATTCTAGGTCAAAGCTTGAAGAACGTCTTAATGAAAGCGCTCCTGGAAAGTCAGAAGCAGAGTGCGTCTGAAGAAAGCGCCTTTGAAGATGACGTCATGAGAAGCCAATTTCATCATAAGCTAAGTTCTTCAGAAGCCAAGCAGCGTTGACAAAGTACAAGTACGAACTGTACAACCACTAAGTCTCTGCAACCACCTTCTCTGCATTGTGTCTCCTATACAAGACAAGGATAACAGCAACAATGGCAGTCTTTGTTCCATTTATTATTGGAATGGATTTGAATTTGTTTTCACAACGGTAAACATCAAATCGGGCAAAAGATCAATGGTGATTTATTCAAAGCTTTGATCAAGACAAATGATGAGCTGACTAGTTCCCAACGTCTCTCAAACCCTCTATAAATAGAGCTGAAGACTTGAAGAACGGTGCCACAAGAATTACAACGCATACACGCGAATAAGACTATTTCTCATACTCCAAGTCGCAAACATTGCTCATCAATAACTTAGATAATTCTTACAAAAGTTATATCTTAGAATTTCTAAGTTTCTAGAGAAAAACAGAGCCAGTTCTGTTTCATTTTGTTTTGTGAATACCTCTGATTGTATATCAAGTATTCAAAAAAAATTTCAATTCTCTGTAATTGTTTTGAAGTCTCTTGCTTGTGTGCTTGAGCATTTGAAGTCTCTTTCTTGTGTGATTGAGCAAAGGAAGTCTCATACTTGTGTGTTTGAGCAACTTGTAATTTGATATTACATTTTAGTGGAACTCTCCTTGGAAGTGCAAGGGGGACAGGACTACTTCCGGATTGTGGAAGGAACCTGTATAAATTGCTTGTGTCTTCTTTCTTTCTTGCATTTGTTCTATATTCCGCTGCTAAGACTCTGAACTCTGATCAGACTTTGAACTCTATCAGACACTGTATCCTAAGAACATTGTTATTTTTCGTAAGAGAGAAACGTTTTTGAAAACACAATTCAACCCCCCCCCCCTATCTTCTTGTGTTTTTCCCACCTTCAGTTGGCATCAGAGCTCCGGTTCTGTAGCTTGCACTTAACCGTGTTATAGTAAACGATTGGTGAAAAACATGTCTGGGGATGAAGCTTCTGGTTCTGGTTCTGGAGCTTCTATTCATTATGATTATAGCAACAACAACAGAAATGAAAGATCTGCAAATCACAACAAGCCTCCTATGTTTAATGGTGACCCTGAAATGTTCTCTTGGTGGAAGACCAAGATGTATAGTCACATCATGGGAATGGATGAAGAGTTATGGGACGTTCTTGAAGATGGTGTTGGTGATCTGAAGGTGGATGAAGAAGGCGCTGGTCTTGATAGGAAAGCTCACACTGCTGAGCAGAAAAAGCTTTATAAGAAAAATCATACGATTAGAGGCATTCTTGTGGCTGCCTTGCCTCATAAAGAGTACTTAAAGATGAGTGACAAATCAACAGCGAAGGCTATGTTCACCTCATTGTGCTCACTTTATGAGGGTAACAAGAAAGTCAGAGAAGCCAAGACTACCATGCTTGTTCATCAGTATGAATTATTCATAATGAAGGAGGATGAAAGCATTGAGACCATGTACTCAAGGTTTCAGACTCTTGTTTCTGGACTTCAGATCCTGAAGAAAAGTTACGTAGCGTCTGATCACGTGAACAAGATTCTTAGAAGTTTACCTGCAAAGTGGAGACCGAAAGTGACAGCCATTGAAGAAGCTAAAGATTTAAACACCTTGAGTGTTGAAGATCTTATAAGCTCTTTAAAATGTCATGAGATAGGTCTTAATGAGCATGAACCTGTCAAGAAGCCTAAGTCTATTGCACTAAAATCCAGAGGCAAGTCAAGTAAGGCTCTGAAGGCATTAGAGTCTGAAGAAGAATCTACATCTGAAGATTCTGATGAAGACCCTGAGATTGTTCAAGAGATGGCTATGCTCACCAACAGACTACAATACCTAGCGAAGAAGAACAAGAAGTTTATGAACAGAGGCAGTAGTCACAAAAGCTCAAGAAAGGAAGATCAGAAAGGTTGCTTTAACTGCAAGAAGGTTGGACACTTCATTGCTGAATGTCCAAACCTGCAGAAAGAAAAATCAAAGAAAGCAATCTTCAAGTCCAACAAGTTCAAGAAACAGTTCAAGAAAAGCTTGATGGCAGCATGGGAAGATCTGGACAACGAGTCTGAATCTTACAAAGATGATGCTGAAGATGAAGCTAAAATAGCTCTGGCTTTGGTAGCTACTGCTGAGAATGAAAAGGATTCATCTGATGTTGAGTCAAGTACATATTCTGAAACTGAAACTGAGGTATATTCTAAACTTACCAGATCTGAACTAATTGATAGTCTCAAGGAACTTCTTGGTCATTACGAAAACCAATCCACTGAGTTGAGGAGAGTTAAGCAACGATACATTAAGTTGCTGAAACTCCATGAATCAACTAAGTTGGAAATGGATGTTTTGCAAAAAGAAAATAATGATTTGAAAACAATGGCCAAGAAAGGTGATAATAAATCCTTATCTGAGCAGGATGCTGCTCTCCAAGAGTTTATTTACACTGGAATTGATAGAACCAAGGTTGCATCAATGATTTATAGTATAAATCAGAACAACAAAAGAGGAATTGGTTTCACAGGAGGAAACTCTAGTGAAGTAATTATAAAACCTTGTTCTGATAATATCAGAGAGGGTCTGAAGACTCATTTCGTGTCTGAGTCTGAAAAAGCTTCTCATTCAGGATCTAAATCTTTAAATTCAAAGGAATTGACGAAGTCAAAACCTAAGAATCAAAAGAAGAAGGTAAAGAATGATTCTAAATCAAAAGCTCCAACGTTACAGATTCTGAAGAGATCAGAACCGAATAAACAGGTTCTGAAGAAAACAGAGTCTGAAACTAAAAAGCACAGATTTCAGAAGAATGGAGCTATCTTTACTAAATCACATTCTAAGACCAAGGGTTCTGAACCCTAAGTCTGGAAAAAGACTGAACAAGATAATGTCAGACAGAAGACACAGATGAAACTCAGAACCTCTAGAACTAACCAAAGAGGACCCATGAGAGTATGGGTACCTAAAACTGAAATTGTTGATGCTTGTCATACCCTCATTTTGGACCTAAAAATCCTCATTCAAATTTCTTTCTTATTTCTGATACTTTTCAATTCACTGTGTTTTACTCTGCAATTTTCTACTGTGCTTCAAACGCACATTTCACTGTTTCTGTCTTTAAATTTTCTTGCATGAAAGACCATCCAAAGTGTTTTTCTTGCATTACAAGTCATTAAAAGAGTTTCTAAAACCATTGCATATTTTCCTACATTTTATTCCAAATTTTTGCATAAAATCATACAAGAGGGGTATTTTGGTCATTTCCTGCAGTGGAACCCATTTTAGTCCCTCCATTTGTCTCTGAGTCTTTTCAACTTGTCTGTACAAACCATTGATCAAATTCTGTTAAAAAGAAATCATTTCAGCATTACATTTGAGTCAGTCTGAGTCATTTTAGTCCTTAGGGGCATTTTGGTCTTTTCACTTCTAATTTTGACAGAGAGGTATTCTAAAATACCTCATTTTGGTAGTTTGTTCGTTTTACTCCATTTTGTCGTTTTTTAACTGTTTCACTTTACGTTATTTTTCAAATTACTTTTTTTTACCTATTTTATTTTATTTTTTGCAAATCAGTCCAGTTTTTACTTTTTTTAGCAAATCAGTCCAAATTTTACTGTTATTTACAAATCAGTCCAAATTTTACTTTTAATTGTAGATTAGTCCAATTTTTACTTTTTTGCAGATTAGTCCCTTAGTTTGTTTTTTGCAGAAAAGTCCTTAGGTCAAAATTCGGTCCAGAGGCCACGCAAGCTAGTCCAAGTGTAACGCCCTACTTTTAATATTTAATATTTTATTAATTTATTGTATTTTTAGTGTATTATAATTTGATTTATAATATATATTTTGATGAAATATGCTAATATGTGTTATTTGGTGTAAAAATATATTTGTTATAGAAATAGGTTTGTTATGTAGAGATATATTTGTTATAGAAATATGTTTGTTATGTAAAGATATATTTGTTATAGAAATATATTTGTTATTTGGTTTGAAAATATATTTGTTATTTTATGTAGAAATATATATGTTATTTTGTGTGGATATATATATGTTATCTAGTATAGAAATATATTTGTTATTTGGTGTATTATTATTATTATTAAGTTATTAGGGAAGAGAGTAGTTTTTGGTGATAAGAGTAAATAAGATAGAGGAGAAGAGATATATAAATATGAGAAGTTAGGTTAGAATAGTTTTAAGGTAAAAACAGTTTTTGTGAGAAAAGTAGCCACCAAAGATAAGAGAGAAAGCAATTCCCGTTTTTCTGAAATCTGCCTCAGTAAAACAGCGATTTCTCACTCGTTAACCGTTGGATCGTGACGAATTTTGGACACAAGGTTCACAACACCTGGGTCTACCTTTTCACCGTTCGGATCGTCGAAACAAGGTCGGAGTTAAGAGAAAACTGTCGTGCACTGAAGCAGTATATTTGGGTGTTTTCATCACTTTTGTTCTCTTTCGTAAGCTTTGTTCATCTGAATTAAGGTAAGGGTGAGACTAACTCTCATTAAAATTAAGTGTATGATCTCTAAAATTACATCTAACATGTTAGGGATTAGTTTTGAGAGTTTTTGAGAATTAGGGTTATGAGAGAATTTAATGGTTTAATGATGTTTAACGGTTTAAGTGATGCAAAATTGATGCACATACCTTAGATAATTCATAAGATGATAATCGGAATTAGTTTTAAGGTTAGAACCATGAGATTAGGCTGTTCCAGATTTTCTAAGTTGTTTATTATGATTTGAGTTTTGATATGAATATGTGATTTGCTGGTAATTGAATTATCATTTCAGTACTTGTAATTTGATATGCAATTCTTTCTTTAATTGATTGTGCATGAGTTATATGATGAAGTTGTTTATGATTAATGAATCTTTTATGGTTGATTTAATATTGAATTATGAAGTTGTTGTTGTGGTATTGAGATGGTGTCGTTGTATTTGAGTCGTGTCGTTGCATTGAGTCGTGTCATTGCATTGAGTCGTGTTATTGCATAGCATAGTCAGCGATGGGGGCTTGATGCCTGACAGGTCCTTTTACGACCTCAGCGATGGGGGCTTGATGCCTGACAGGTCCTTTTACGACCTTAGCGATGGGGGCTTGATGCCTGACAGGTCCTATTTGACCTTTAGCGATGGGGGCTTATGCCCCGGATGGTACCACATGCATATAAGTTGTTAAGCTGTCAAGATGTTAAGAAGTTGCATAGTCGTGTCGAGTTGTCTAAGTTGTCTAAGATGTTGAGTTGTTGAAGAAGAGTCTTGATGAAATAATTATTAATGCATTTGTTGTTTAACATGATGAACTTGATGATGCGATGATGTTTCCTATATGATGAATTTTGATGATGTTTTCTATATGATGAATTTTGATGATGTTTCTATACATGATTATAATGAGTTGTTTGAGATTATATCTGTTGATGAATATGATGAACTATGATGAGTTGCTTTATGATTGTACTTGTTGAAGATTATGTGATTAGTTGATGTTTTAAGTTGTTAGTTGTAAATTGATGAATTATATGCTTAAGTTTAATGTTTGTGAAATCTCACCCCTTCTGTTGGAATTGCCGCCTTGTGGGCAAGTGCAGATTTCCAGGACTAGCTGTTGATGTGAGTGGACTCCTCACGTGTCTAGGTGCTCTGATACGTAACGGGATGGGGAACTTTGCTTATGTTTTCTATTCTTTACGTATTAAACTATGAGATTTTATGAACATGATATTAAAGAATTTGATGAGATTTTACGTAGAGGCCTTCGTGCCAAAGTTGTTTTTAAGATTTTTGAAATAAATTCCGCTGCGAAGTGATTTAAGATTTGATTGAAATATTTTGAAGGATAAATTATTATTTATTCCATTGTGATTTTTAAGAAATGTAGCATTCCGTTTAAGTTGTGAAACTCTGATTATTATTTTGAGAAATTTTTATGCTGGGAAAACGGGGTGTTACACCAAGTCCAGGTGTCGCATTTCAATTGGTTCAAGGCACACATGGCAGCCTATAAAGGGCCAGCCACTGTACAAAGTCAGAAAAAGGGCCACATAATCCACGCCACATCACAAACACCTCAGGATTTTCTCTCTCTATTCAGTTAGAATCAAAATCCACAAAAACTCAGAAAATCTCAAGAACACGAAGAACATTTTCTACAAACCCCAATTTTCCAGAATCAAATTCAAGCACAATGCAGTGAAATTCACCACGGTTCTCAGAGATTCATCGCTGAATCATCATCACCGAACCATTTCCCCTGCAATTCAAGCGTGAATTCGCCACTGAAAGCGGCAAATTCAACGCGATCACATAAGGAGAAGAGTGAGAACAAGAAGGAAGAAAATTCAAAGGATCTGAACCGGTGAAGAAGAAGAAGAAGAGAAATCACCGATTTATTTTCGGAATTCAAGCCAAAGATCAACAAACAGAATCAAATTCAAGAATTCTTGAAGGTTCCAGTTCGAATCTCCGAATAAAACACAGGTGAATACGTGAACTTACCTCTTTCTTGCTCAAAAATATCAACAAATCCAAATCGATGTAGATCCGTAGAAGATTCAAAGAGCTTTGTTCAAAATCATGAAACCCTAAAAATCTTTGAAAACCGTAAAGATTCCACGGTTTACAACGAGTATCAACCGTTGTAAACCTACGAATCCATATAAAAATTTCATTCGAAAAAGATTTGAACAAAAGCACAGAAAAGAATAAGTTTGAAAACCGGGAAGAAACTTCAAGATCTACATTGATTTACCGGTTGCATGTAAATTTCAACGATGGATTCGTGTTTAGAATAACAAGACGAATCAATTGAACCATATTTGTGTGAATTCTGGGTAGTTTAGGAAGAATTACGGTTAGGGTTCGTCAGAGTGAGAAGAGAGAACGGCGAGAGAGAAGAGAGAAGAGAGAGAAGCGAAGTGAAAAAATGATTTGAACCGGACCATTTTCCTTTTGTATAGGCGCTGGACCGGGTCGGTTCAGACCCGATCCAGCTTTCCTGCGTTTTTGGCCGTTAGATTTAGGTCTCAGAGGATCCGGATTGATCCAACGCCTCTGAGGCATTCTGGAGATCCGGATCCACCAAGCTGTGTGGGTTTGCTTCGTAACCGTGGGCTTTTGGTTCCTTTTGATTTTTCTTGAGTTTCTTGCTATGCACACCTCTGTTTTTGCTACCTGAACCCCTGTGCGCTTTAATTTTCTTACAAAAAATTCCTAAAAAATTGCTATGTGTTTCTTGATGCATTTTTGATTGTTTTGTGACATTTTTACATGTTTAAAATTGATAGAAAAATATGTGCTCATTTTTCCTATTGATTTGTGTGTTTTTGTGTATTTTTTGTGAAGTTTCTTGCATGATTTTTAATCCAATTTTTGCCATGTGATGTTGATACTTGGTATGTGACTTTGTGGTATGTTTACTTCTGATCTCATGCTAATTCTTCCAATTTTGCAATGTTAATTGTTAATTTTATTAGTTCAATTGTTAGTTTACAACTTTGCAATGTTAATTGTTAGCTTACATTTTTTTTAGTTTAATTGATTAGTTTCTTGTTTTGCAAGTTTACATGTTAGCATATAATTTTGTTAGTTCAATTGTTAGTTTCCAATTTTGCAATGTTAATTGTTAGTTCCTTGTTTAATTGTTAGTTTCTTGCTTTGCAAGTAATGTGGATTTTGTTCATTTGAAAACAAAGTGTGAAATATGCTTGTGAATATGTGCTAAGATGAAGTTTGGGCATGTCCCATAATTCTCATTTTTGTGCTTGAAATAAACCTCTTGAAAATTGCTTTGGATGAGAATTATAGGTCATGTGCTTGCTTAAAACCTTGTGATTAGCTTCATGCATTTTCTTTCCATTTCTACACTTTGCTATTGTTTTTCTTTGTCAATTAGTTTAACATTTTTACTATCATTTTATATCTTGTTTTACTAACCATTTTATTCCATGTTTCATACACATTGAGCATTCCACCTCATCTCCATCCTTTAGCTTAGGTTTTATTCAATTTTCTAATCTTTAGGTGATTATTTCTCCCTTTTAATTTTTGCAAGACCATAGAATGTAAACTAGGGCCAATGTAAAGGACAATGGACACTATAATGATGTACACCGACACAAGCACCGACACGCACACACGTTGTATGATTTACCGTTAGATGTATGTTTAGGAAACGCGAAACTTATAAAAAAACCATTTTCCAAAAAGTGCTAACAATCTCATCACTTGAAAATATTTTTTCCAATAAACTTTGGAGTCAAAACTCCGTTGTATTTTTTTCTTTTATTTTCTTAATCAAAATTTGAATACAAAATAATTCCTACTTAGACTACTATTTTCTTTAATAATTGAACCAACCTCACCATTTTCTTTCTCAAGCCTTTACGGCCTCTTTCCTTTCTTCAAAACTATTTTCAAAAATTAAAATCGACCTAAACTCACAAAAACACTTTTTTAGAGAGAACTACATGAAGTTTGATCCCTTAAAAGGGTATGTAGGCAAGAGGTCAAAACCTCTCCAAGTCCAATAAAAAATAAAACCCAAACACTTCTTCCCCCATTCTTAAAATGAACAATTTTTCAATAAATAGCATAAAAAGTAAAGCGTAAATGTAAATCTAGAAAAACGGCTCCTATAGAGTACTATAGTCGTTATCGGTGCCTAACACCTTCCCGTAGCGAAAATTGCCCCTGAACTTAGAATTTCTAAGGGTTTTTTCTCAAATTTCTCCCTTCCCCAAAAAAAATAGAGATATCAATGATTGAAAGGTTCAAGCCTAATTAATGACTTGACACCCGAAAATCGCGATAACAATGCTGCAGATATGTCTAAAAGGAAACGAAAAGCAGAAGTCCTGGTATCTGGACAGTGGTTGCTCGCGACATATGACGAGAGAAAAGTCTATGTTCCTAACCCTGACCATGAAAGAGGGAGGAACTGTGGGATTTGGAGGAAACCAAACTGGCAAGATCATTGGTACTGGAACAATAGGTAACTCCTCAGTCTCAATCAATAATGCGTGGCTTGTAGATGGACTAAGACATAACCTACTTAGCATAAGTCAATTTTGTGATAGTGGTTATGACGTCTTGTTTAATAAGAACAACTGCACAGTGGTCAACAAAGATGATCAATCCATTGTTTTTAAGGGAAAGAGAAAGAACAATGTTTACAAGATCAATTTTTCAGAACTGACTGATCAGAAGGTAGTTTGTCTTCTGTCAGTGAGTGATAAGAAATGGTTGTGGCACAGAAGGTTGAGACATGCTAACTGGAGATTAATTTCTAAGCTTAGCAAGTTACAACTTGTCAGAGGCCTACCAAACATTGATTATCATTCAGATGCACTATGTGGTGCATGTCAGAAGGGAAAAATTGTTAAAACTTCTTTCAAATCTAAAGACATTGTTTCTACCTCCAGACCCTTGGATTTACTCCATGTTGATTTATTTGGACCAGTGAGTACTGCATCCATATATGGAAGTAAATATGGATTGGTGATCGTTGATGATTACAGTAGATGGAGTTGGGTTAAGTTTCTCAAATCTAAAGATGATTCATATGATGTGTTTACAAAATTTTGCACTCAAGTTCAATCTGAAAAGGAACTGAAAATCTTAAAGGTCAAAAGTGATCATGGAGGAGAATTTGAAAATGAGCCATTTGAAATATTTTGTGAAAAATTTGGAATTGTCCATGAATTCTCTTCTCCTAGAACTCCACAGCAAAATGGGGTTGTAGAGAGAAAGAATAGGACTCTACAAGAAATGGCAAGAACCATGATTCACGAAAACAATCTGGCAAAGCACTTTTGGGCAGAAGCAGTAAACACAGCTTGTTATGTTCAGAACAGGATCTATATCAGACCCATTCTGAATAAAACAACATATGAGCTCTTTAAAGGCAGGAAACCTAACATTTCTTATTTTCATCAGTTTGGATGTACATGTTACATCTTAAACAATAAAGTCTATCTGAAGAAATTTGATGCAAAGGCACAAAAGGGTATCTTTCTAGGTTACTCTGAGCGGTCTAAGGCATACAGACTGTATAACTTGGAAACACTTTGTGTTGAAGAGTCTATGCATGTCAAGTTTGATGACAAAGAGCCTGGAAGTAAAATTCCAGAGCAGGTTGAAAGTTTTACAGGTTCAGAAGAGTCTGAAGATTATTCAGAACCTGATCAGTCATCAGAGTTGAAGAATACATCAGAAGCAGTACCAGCTCCTGATATTCCAAATGTTGAAGCTTCTGAAGAAGCACAAGATGATAATCAGCAAGTTATCCAATCCAAGCACTCATTCAAGTACAAGGCTTCTCATCATGAGGATCAGATCATTGGCAACAAAGATAGTCCCAGAAGGACTAGATCTCATTTCAGACCTGAAGAGTCTGCGTTGGGTTTGCTGTCCATGATTGAACCTACAACAGTTGATGAAGCACTATCTGATGATGGATGGATCTTAGCAATGCAAGATGAACTCAATCAATTCAGAAGGAATGATGTATGGGATCTTGTACCTAAGCTTGAACACAAGAACATTATTGGAACTAAATGGGTATTTAGGAACAAGTTGGATGAACAGGGAGAAGTAATCAGAAACAAAGCCAGACTTGTTGCTCAGGGATACAACCAACAATAAGGCATTGATTACACTGAAACTTGTGCTCTAGTTGCAAGATTGGAAGCAATCAGGTTACTTCTTTCCTACGCAGTAAATCACAACATAACTTTGTATCAAATGGACGTTAAAAGTGAATTTCTCAATGGAGTCATTTCTGAAGAAGTGTTTCTGAAACAACCACCTGGTTTTGAGGACTTAAAACATCCAGACCACGTTTTTAAGCTGAAGAAATCTTTGTACGGTCTGAAACAAGCTCCCAGAGCTTGGTATGACAGACTAAGCAACTTCTTACTTAAAAATGATTTTAAAAGAGGACAGGTTGACACAACACTTTTCAAGAAGACACTTGAGAAAGACATTCTGATTGTTCAAATTTATGTTGATGATATTATTTTTGGTTCAACTAATAGATCTCTTTGCAAAGAATTTTCTAAGATGATGCAGGAGGAGTTTGAAATGAGCATGATGGGAGAACTGAAGTTCTTTTTAGGAATTCAGATCAACCAATGCAAAGAAGGAGTGTATGTTCATCAGTCCAAATATACAAAGGAGCTTCTGAAGAAGTTTAAACTTGAAGACTGTAAAGAAATGAACACTCCAATGCATCCTACCTGTACTCTAACCAAAGAAGATCAAGGATCTAAAGTTGACCAGAAGCTGTATCGAGGTATGATTGGTTCTCTGTTGTATCTTACTGCATCTAGACCTGATATTTTATTCAGTGTATGCTTGTGTGCAAGGTTTCAATCAGATCCTAGAGAATCTCATTTAACTGCTGTTAAAAGAATCTTTAGATATCTGAAAGGAACTACTAATCTGGGGCTTCTGTATAAGAAATCTTCATATTATAAGCTAGTTGGATTCTGTGATGCTGACTATGCTGGTGATAGGATTGAAAGAAAATCAACCAGTGGAAATTGTCAATTTCTTGGTGAGAATCTGATATCCTGGGCCAGTAAGAGACAAGCAACTATTGCTTTGTCAACAGCAGAAGCAAAATACATCTCAGCTGCTAGTTGTTGTACACAACTGCTTTGGATGAAACATCAGTTAGAAGACTACCAAATAACTGAAAATTGTATTCCAATTTACTGTGATAACACAGCTGCTATTTTTTTGTCTAAAAATCCTATTCTTCATTCAAGAGCCAAGCACATTGAAATTAAACATCATTTTATCAGAGACTATGTTCAAAAGGGAGTGTTAGATGTTCAATTCATTGATACTGGACATCAATGGGCTGATATCTTCACAAAACCCTTAACTGTTGAGAGATTCAATTTTATAAAGAAAAATTTGAACATGCATTTTGTCTCTGAGTAATGCTTGACTCTGAATAAGAAAAACTAGACTCTAAAAAATTATCAGAAGTTGATGACGTGTCAGACTCCCTCTGGAGACTCTGAAGAGACTCAGCCTCTGGAAAATTATTCAGACTCTAGGAAGGAATCTTTTTGACTCTGATAGTATCAGAAGCGGAAAAGGTTAAAGTTACTTTTGTAGACTTCTGACATGGTCTATCTGCATTGGGAAACAATGCTTTTGGGCAATGATAGTTATTCTCTTAAACAAATATTCTCGCGCCCCTGCTAGTCATTAATGTTTGTGTCTGTTTGTCTCGTTTGAATTTGAAAAGTTGTTTTTCAGAAATCACTATAAATACAGATCACATTAGAAACCCTTCACTCTCAAACTTCATCATGGCAACTTCAACAAGTGGTTCAAGCATGCAACAAAGCATCAGTTCAGACTACTCTCTCAAGCCTCTTACAACGACGATTCCAATTGATTTACTTGAAGTTCAAAGTCAATCACCGGTGGATTTCGGTTCTTTGAAGAGAAACAAAGTTGATTTGGATGCATATTTCAATGCTCAGAAGATGTTCGAGTATTTTGATATGCTGAATGGTCCAACCTATGTGAACCTGGTGAAGGAATTCTGGGTTCGTGCTGAAGTCTGTGACGTTGAATCTGCTAAGTCACAAGAAAACCAAGCTGTCTTAGATAACCCTAATCTGGAAGGGAAATCAAGATCAGAGATGGGTTTGGAACCTTTCAATGGTATGGAAATCAAGTCTGCAGTGATGGGTATCCCAGTATCTATCACTGAAGAAGTTATTGCTAGAGCCTACAGAATGGCTCCTGAAGGACGCTTCCAATGGAATGTCAACAGGAGGAACATTATGTTGGTAAGCTTTACAAATTTGCTGCTGAATAGAAACCCTAAAGCAAAATTTGTAAGCATGGATATCAAGCACAGGTTGCTTCTGAAGATCACAAATGAGTGTTTCTTTTAGAAAGGTGGAAGTGCTGATCAACTGAGTCTGGATCAGAAGTTGGCTCTGTACTACTTGGCCTCCTACCAAGCTATCAATCTTCCAAGATACCTCATGCATCATCTGTGCTGGGCTATCAAGGAAGGAGCTAAAGGCAAGAGGAAACAAGTACCTTGTGGAAGACTTCTATCTGAAATCTTCTATCAAGGAGGCCTACTGAAGATGCTGGACAGATTCAATATGGTATCTGACAGAATCCTGAGGATTGCTACTGGAAGCATGATAAGTGGCAAGTCCCTCCTCAACATGAAAGTGATAGCGATGATTATCACTGATGCGAAGGATCTGAAGGATTCCACTGCACCTTCTCAAACAATAGGAGATTTTCCCTCTATCCTGAAGGAGGACAACCCTGAAGCTGTAGCTGGCTATCTAGCAGCTTATACAAGGGAGTCTGAGAAAGCCACCAAGACTGCTGAAGTTGCTCTGGCCAGAAAGCAGAAGACTGCTAAGCCTGAAGCAACAAATTACGAGAGTGTGGCTGCTCCCAAGAGAAAAAGAGGAAAGGGAGATTCACATGTAACCAAGACAACAGCTAAATTAGCTTGGGATGAAATAGAGGCTGATGGAGCTGATGGCATCGTGAAACCTCCCAAGAAACTCAAGGCTGGAGAAGAAATGATTATTAGCCCTATGTACACAGTCACTCCTGAAGAAGCAAAGAGAAATCAGGATTAATATGAAAACTTGAAAAATGAAAGGAAAAGGCTGAAGGCTCAGCAAAGGATTGATAGGGAGAAGAGGATAAAGGAGATGGATCTTGAAAACTGTGATCAGTCCACTATTGAACAGATCATAAAAGTTCAGAACATGACCAGACAGGTAGAAGAAGAGACTCTGAAGAAAGCCAAAAAGGCTATGAAAGAGACTCTGGGAACTTTTGTTCCTGTTGTGGCTGTTTCAGAAGCTGCTGCTTCAGAAGGCTTCAACAGAGGTAGTCAAGACTCCAGTTCCCCCAACCCCTCACCCATCTTCCTCAACCAATTTTGACTCTGACATTCCTCTAAGTCAGAAGTTCAAAACCAAAATTACCCCATCAAAATCCAAAACCACTACAAAAGTCAAACGCTCACATAAAACCAAACCTGTCAAACCAACACAAACACAAAAACCAAATAGTCCAATAGTTGTTGATTCAACAGCTACTGCTGAAAAGCAAGTAGAATCAACAGCTGTTGAACTATCTGAACCACCAACAAACAACCAACAACAAACCACCTCTACACCACTCAAACAAACATCTGACCAACAAGTTTTGTCAAATCTTGAAAGTCACTATTCAGGGGAACTTCCTGAATACCAACAAAATGCTATTGAAAACCCCCCAACACAGACCCAAGAAAAGACCATTCCAGAATCTGTCATGGAGACAGTGGCTGAAGAGTCTATCCAAGTGATAGAGTCAGAACTCACTGTGTCTGTTTCACATTCTAAACCAACACAAAAATCCAACCCTAGTGCTTCTGACCAACCCTCTTCATCTTCATCACCTGTACAAATCATTGATGAACCCTCCTCTGACATACTGGATCTTGACTATCTTGATAATCAACTGGCAGAAATCAATGAGGAAATGCAGACTCTTCTGAACCTCAGGAAGACTCCTTTTCTACCTCTGGCTTATCAGGAAAGATGGTCTTTAGTCAAGAACAGAATATTTAGTTTGGTAAACAATGTTTCTTCTAAGTGCTGTCGTATTCAAGCCCATGCTATGAAGCGTCGCATGAAGGAACACTTATCAACTAAGCAACTGCAAAGCAAGACCCTGTATCTGACCAACACTCCATTTTATGCTGAGTCAGACTACATAACAAGAGATTCTGAGGTGTTTTATATGCTGAAGCAGAAGGTGCTGAAGCAACAAGAAGAATCTAAGGAAGCTAAGGCAACGGAAGATCAACTTCTTCAGAGGCAGTTGACTCTGAAAGAAACTGTTAGGAAGCAGTCTGAAGACATTCAGCGTCTGATGGCTATGATTCAACAGCAACAACCTCAACCCAACCCTTAGTTGCACACCTAGTTTTTCTGTGTTTATGTGCTTTGTCTTTGTGCTTCTGATTTGACTATGTACTTGTGTTTATAGTTACTCTTTATAAAATTTCTTTTTCAGTTGCATTTAATATTTATTTTCTTGTTTTTTACTTCTTCTTTTTTGTTTATACTTGATTCTTTTTGATTGTTGACAAAAGGGGGAGTAATAGAGAGTATTTAACAAGAATCTGAACCCAAGTAAAATAAAATTCTAACAAAGTTTTATTTTGAGAATCTTATCTTTATCTTATCTGAGTAATTTTTCGAAATTATCTTATTGGTTATAAAATGAATTTAATTAACCTGGATAGGACTTAGGGGGAGCTTACAAACCTCACCTTAAGGAATATCAGACTCAGGGGGAGTCAGAGCTTACAAACCTCAGAACCCCTCAAGTCAACTTGTTAATTAAGTTAACAACAATTGATCTTTTTAAATACTTATGTTTGTCATCATCAAAAAGGGGGAGATTGTTGGAACAAAGGGTGTTTCACAATTATACCACTTAAAGTTTTGATGATAACAAGGTATTAAAAATTATCAATTGGATATGCTAAAAGTTTATTCAAGTGTGCAGGACCATTTTCAAAGAATTTATTTGCAAGAGGTTCTGACTGAATAAATTAAAGAGCAAAGGAATTCTAGATCAAAGCTTGAAGAACGTCTAAATGAAAGCGCTCCTGGAAAGTCAGAAGCAGAGTGCGTCTGAAGAAAGTGCCTCTGAAGATGACGTCATCAGAAGCCAATTCCTAGAAGCCAATTTCATCATAAGCTAAGTTCTTCAGAAGCCAAGCAGCGTTGACAAAGTACAAGTACGAACTGTACAACCACTAAGTCTCTGCAACCACCTTCTCTGCATTGTGTCTCCTATACAAGACAAGGATAACAGCAACAATGGCAGTCTTTGTTCCATTTATTATTGGAATGGATTTGAATTTGTTTTCACAACGGTAAACATCAAATCGGGCAAAAGATCAATGGTGATTTATTCAAAGCTTTGATCAAGACAAATGATGAGCTGACTAGTTCCCAACGTCTCTCAAACCCTCTATAAATAGAGCTGAAGACTTGAAGAACGGTGCCACAAGAATTACAACGCATACACGCGAATAAGACTATTTCTCATACTCCAAGTCGCAAACATTGCTCATCAATAACTTAGATAATTCTTACAAAAGTTATATCTTAGAATTTCTAAGTTTCTAGAGAAAAACAGAGTAAGTTGTGTTTCGTTTTGTTTTGTGAATACCTCTGATTGTATATCAAGTATTCAAAACATTTTTCAATTCTCTGTAATTGTTTTGAAGTCTCTTGCTTGTGTGCTTTGAAGTCTCTTTCTTGTGTGATTGAGCAAAGGAAGTCTCATACTTGTGTGTTTGAGCAACTTGTAATTTGATATTACATTTTAGTGGAACTCTCCTTGGAAGTGCAAGGGGGACAGGACTACTTTCGGATTGTGGAAGGAACCTGTATAAATTGCTTGTGTCTTCTTTCTTTCTTGCATTTGTTCTATATTCCGCTGCTAAGACTCTGAACTCTATCAGACTCTGTATCCTGAGAACATTGTTATTTTTCGTAAGAGAGAAACGTTTTTGAAAACACAATTCAACCCCCCCCCCCCCCCCCCTTCTTGTGTTTTTCCCACCTTTACCTTTTTCCTGTCTTTAATTGGAATATAATGTTTTAGAATACTGCCTTATTTCTTTTTCTTTTCTTGATGACCACCTATGTCTCCATGATTATGATAATTTAACCACTCCAAACTGTAGTGCCCAGACAACTAGGAGCATATTTCCCATTGGCACTAAAAAATAACTTGTGCATGTAAAGATTATTGTTGGAAAAAACTACACAAATCTTTGTGGATTGAACCCATTTGGGTTTCCCTGGTGGTATTGGCTTGGACCTGTGAGTGTTCTCCTGCTCGAGGTCTCAGGTTCGATTTTCTCCAGTGTCAATTTGGGTGGGCTAATTTAGTTTCTTCAAAAAAAAAAAATCTTTGTGGATTGTATCTTTGACACCATAAATTTTTAGGCTAAAATAGTTACAACAACAATACCTTAGGAAATGAAATTGCATTCATCTAACTCGTCTCATTCTTAAATAAAACGAGTGTTTTGGGGACGCTCGTCTCATTTATGCTAAAAAAATATATTTGAAATTGAAGTATTTGAGTTTTTTAAGGATTAATTTGTTAATTTTAAATACTTAAAAAAGTGTTACAGGCTCACTCATTATTAAAACCATTCTTAAATTAGCATTCTAAAGATTAAAATTGCATATTAGAAATTGTGTATTTTAATATTTTTAAAGAGTTAATTTTTTTTTTCTAGATATAATTATTATTAGAGTGCAAGTTAACATGATTCATGTAACGCCCGTTTTGAACTATTTTATTTATTTAATTATTTGATTGAGTTTAGAGTCCCTTTAAATAATTTATTTGATTTATGGTGTTGTGTGTTATTTTTGTGTTATATGTTGGTGTTTTAGTAGCATATTATATTATAATATATATGTTATTTGGTGTAGAGATATTATGTTATTTGGTGTAAAAATATATTTGTTATGTGGTGTAGAAATACTATGTTATTTGTTATAAAAATATATGTGTTATTTGGTGTAGAAATATATATATTATTTTGTGTAAAAATATATTGTGTTATTTGTTATAGAAATATGTTTGTTATGTAGAGATATATTTGTTATAGAAATATGTTTGTTATGTAGAGATATATTTGTTATAGAAATATATTCGTTATTTGGTTTGAAAATATATTTGTTATTTTGTGTGGATATATATATGTTATCTAGTATAGAAATATATTTATTATTTGGTGTATTATTATTATTAAGTGGGGGAGAGATATATTTAATTTAGAAATGAATAAGATAGAGGAGAAGAGATATATAAATAGGAGAAGCTACGTTAGAATAGTTGGAACATAAAAAACAGTTTTTGTGAGAAAAGTAGCCACCAAAGAGAAGAGAGAAAGCAATTCCCGTTTTTCTGAAATCTGCCTCAGTAAAACAGAGATTTCTCACTCGTTAACCGTTGGATCGTGACGATTTATGGACACAAGGTTCACAACACCTGGGTCTACCTTTTCACCGTTCGGAACGTCGAAACAAGGTCGGAGTTAAGAGAAAACTGTCGCGCACTGCAGCAGTATATTTGGGTGTTTTCACCACTTTTGTTCTCTTTCGTAAGCTTTGTTCATCTGAATTAAGGTAAGGGTGAGACTAACTCTCATTAAAATTAAGTATGTGATTTCTGAAATTGCAATTAGCATGATTAGGTGTAGTTTTGAGAGTTTTTTGAGAATTAGGGTTATGAGAGAATTTAATGATTATATTTGTCGATGAAGTTGTTTAAATTCGATTCATGTGCTGTTTTGTTTGGCTTTGATTATGATTTGAGTTTTGTTATGATTATGTGATAATGTGAAATTGATGTGTTATTTAATGATGTGAAAATAATGTGTTATTTGACGATGATGTTATTTAAAAGGTGTGTTATATAAAGATGTGATATTTGAAGATTGTTGCATTTGAGTCGTGTCGTTGCATTTGAGTCGTGTCGAGTTGTCTAAGATGTTGAGACGTTAGATTTGTTTAAGTCATAAGATGTGAGTCCATGCATATTCATTTAAAAGCGACGATGGAGCTTTTGCTCACTAGCGACGAGGGCTTATGCCCTGGGAGTATATTTATGCTCAAAGCGACGAGGGTTTATGCCCTGGATTGGTACCACATGCATATAAGATGTCTAAGATGTTTAAGATGTTAGAGTTGCATAGTCGAGTTGCATAGTCGAGTTGCATTGTCGAGTCGAGTTGTTTAAGATGTTTTGTGATGATGTTCTTTGATGATGTCTAAGATGTTTTGTGATGACGATTCTTTGATGATGTTTAAGATGTTTAGTGATGATATTCTTGATGTTGCTTAAGATGTTATGAGATAAATATTTGAGACGTGCTTATATGTTAATTGTTGTTAAACTTAATTGTTGAATTATCTGTTTATTATATTGTTTGTGAATCTCACCCCTTCTGTTGGAATTGCCGCCTTGTGGGCAAGTGCAGGTAACCAAGATTAGGTGCAGTCGTGTGAGGCATTCCTCACTGTGTCTTAGGTGCTCTGATATGTAACAGGATGGGGAATCTTGTCAAATGCTTTTATGTTCCTTACATGTCAATTATAATTTTATAAAGACTAATTTTAGATAAACTTTTGAAATGTTATGAAGAGACTTGCGTGCCAAGACTTTTAAGATTCCGCTGCAATGTTTTGAGAAGTTTGATAACTATTTTTATGATGAATGAATTGTTATTCAATTCCTTTGAGATGTTTTAAGAAAGTGATACTCCGTTTATGTGAAAACTCTGATTTAATTTACGAAATTTTTACGTTGGGAAAACGGGGTGTTACAATTCATATAATAAATTTTTGGAAGTTGTGTAGTTAACTTTCTAAAAGTATGAAAAATATTACCCTCAATACAAATTAATTAGTACAATGAGTATATGTAAATCCTAACTCAACTAACCATATCAAGATTATTAGATTAAATATTTTATGTGATTACCGAGTTTGAATTTATTATCTTCATTATATTTAAGTTTGTAAACTATGCTTGTTATTTCATGTATTCTGATATAAAAAATTGGTTTAGGGAGTTGGTAAGTAAGTGAAGGTACTTGTGTGAGTAATTTCTATTGTATCTCGAAGTTTGTAAGCTCGTTGCAGATCACACCATCAAGGAGAGCCGGACAAGGGAGGAAGGAAAAGGTCAACAATATGGGCTAAACTCTAACTCAACAGTGTGAATTTGGATGGAGTCAACAACAAAGAGATAGTCGCGGCTAAGTTTGTAATGTATCACCCCTAAAAGGGAGGAAAAGGACAAGAGAAGTCACCCTCAGCCAAGGGTATAACGACCCATTGACGAGGGAGATGCTCAAGAAGATAATATCCAGCCACTAAGGAACTCAACCAAAACGGCAAAGAGCCAGAAAGTAACCCCTCATCAACCTACCTGGCCTAACACAACTGTTATCCTCCATGGGTCGAGCCTGAAATGTCGTTTGTTAAACCGCCTAAAGATGATGGACATTCCACAGAGGGGAAGCAACCACTGGAAAAGTCCGGTACTTGTAACGCCCTCTTTAATTATTTAATTATTTTATTAGATGATATGGTATATGTTTATATATTATATGACTTGTGATGATTATGTGACGTATTTGTGACGTATTTGTGATGTGTGAAGTATTATTATTTTATTGTTTAATAAAATAATATAAGTGATGTTTATATGAATATTTAGTTGGTAAATAAATAGATGTGGTGGAAAAAGATAGAATTTTAAGAGATGGGGTTATAATTATAATTAAGAAGAGTTGTGTGGGTTAAGAAGGAATTAGTTAAGTTGTGAGGGAGTATATAAGAGAAGTAGGTTAAGAAAGGAAGGTTTTCAGAACGCGTACAGACATTTGGGAAAAAGAAGAAGAACGGTCAAGAGAGAAGAGAAAGCTAGGCTGCAAATTCTGCAATTTTTCCAGGTAAGGGTGAGCCTAACTTCAGTAGTATTAATGTTAAATCATCTGTTCTTGATTAGCTTAGAGATTGGGAGAAATTGAGAGAAGTTTTGAGAATTAGGGTTATGGTGATTTTGATGAATTTGATGTGAGAACGTGTTGCATTGCTGTATAAATGTGTTACAGAACCTAGATTATCCCCTAGGATGTTATTGCTGATGAATTAGAAGCTTAATTGGAGAGAATTGGCAGGTTTTGGTGAATTTTGGACTGAACCCGCAGTGGTTCTGAGATCGCTCGCCTGTGGCGAGCAGATCACTCGCCGTGGCGAGTAACCCTTGGTTGCTCGCGAGGCGAGCAGTATAGCTCGCCGTGGCGAGCTTGACCCTTAAATTTAAGATTTTTGCCAAACTTTAGATGGTTTTGAGTGCCCTCATATTTATAGAGATGAACTGTGAAGTTAGTTTGGTCAAATTGGATTTAGGGAGCTTAAAAATGAGAAATTTGTTGAAAAATGTCAAAAAGGCCGAAGCACCCAGTATTTCTCGCCTCCAGCTCGCCCCCAACTCGCCTTTGGCGAGTGAGCTGCTGGGAGTACTCGCCTGTGGCGAGCAGATGTACTCGCCGTGGCGAGTTAGATGGTTCAGGACTGTTTTGTTGTTTTGCAAGCTGTTTTGCATAAGACGTTTAGAGTACCCCTTTGGGTGGAGTTAGTGCTGTTCTATACCCTTAGATGAGTTATGTAGAGATGAATGATGATGGTTCTACTAGACCTTTGATAAATGATGTGTTGTTGGATATAAGTGATGTATGAGTATGATGCTAATTGAATAAGATGATGTTATGAGTTGCAATGTGTATGTATAATGAGATGATGTTCTGCCATGTCATTATTATTAACTGCATGTGCCAGTCTTGAAAATGTAATGATGTTTGAGACGGTGTATTAAGTTGTTAAATGACGAGTCCATGCATTTGCATAATTATGAGACGGTGGAGCTTTATGCTCAAAGTGACGGTGGAGCATTTGCTCAAAGCGACGGTGAAGCATATTAATGCTATAATTATATGGTACCACATGCATGATGTTGAGACGTTAGGTGTTGCATTTAGTCGAGTCAATTGTGACATATATGAGATGATGTTTGAGACGTTGATGTGTGATGTAATGTTGTTAAGATGATGTTTATGATGTTGTTATGATGATGCTTATGATGATGTTGTGATGTGCTATATTGTATACGTGATGAGTTGGATGTATGAATTGTTAATCTTGACTTATGATTATATATTAATATTATTGTTGTGAATCTCACCCCTTCTGCTGGAATTGCCGCCTTGTGGGCAAGTGCAGGTACCCAGTCTTAGATGCGTTGATGTGAGGATGTGTGAAGTTAGGGTTGCTCTGATATGTAACGGGATGGGGTCTTTTGTAGAGTCTATTCCTTTATGTATCATGTTTGAATAAATGTTGACTTTTGTGATGTTGAACCTTAAATATTTTGAGACGTTTTTGCTGGCTTTTAAGCCAAGACATTTATGAGAAGAGACTATTTGAATTCCGCTGCTTAACTGAATGTTTTTGTAATTTGATAAATTATTATCTAAGCTATTTTTAAAGGTGAAATGTGACACTCCTTTGTGATGATTACTCTGATATATGATTTATTTAAAGAAAATTTTAAGACGGGAAATTGGGGTGTTACAATTGGTATCAGAGCAGGTCGGTCCGTCCGGCCAAGTAGAGAGTCGAGTGACGTTGTCTTAGAGTAGAATAGTATTATTGTATTATTCTGACTCATGTTTGTTTCCAGAGAACTAGATGGCTGGTAGAAACGATGCTGCTCTTGCTGCTGCTTTGGAAGCAATGGCTAATGCTGTGGGCAATCAGAACAACGCTGGTGGTAATGACGGGACTAGAATGTTGGAGACTTTTCTGAGGAATCACCCGCCTACCTTCAAGGGGCGTTATGATCCTGATGGAGCTCAGATGTGGCTCAAGGAAGTAGAGAGGATTTTCAGGGTCATGCAATGTGACGATGTTCAGAAGGTGCGGTTTGGTACGCACATGTTAGCGGAGGAGGCTGATGATTGGTGGGTTAGTCTCCTGCCTATTTTGGAACAAGATGGAGCTGTGGTGACGTGGGCTATTTTCACGAGGGAGTTCCTTAATAGATACTTCCCAGAAGATGTCCGTGGGAAGAAAGAGATAGAGTTCCTGGAGCTTAAGCAAGGGAACATGTCGGTGACCGAGTATGCGGCCAAATTTGTGGAGTTGGCTAAGTTCTATCCACATTATGCACCCGAGACGGCTGAGTTTTCAAAATGCATCAAGTTTGAGAACGGGTTGCGCGCTGATATCAAGAGGGCTATCGGTTACCAGAAGATTCGTGACTTTTCTGAGTTGGTGAGTAGCTGCCGGATATATGAGGAGGATACTAAGGCTCACTACAAGGTAGTGAACGATAGGAAAGCTAAGGGCCAGCAGAGTCGCCCTAAACCTTATGATGCCCCTAGAGATAAAGGGAAGCAAAGAGTAAATGATGAGAGGAGGCCCCAGAAGAAGACTGCTCCTGCTGAGATTACTTGTTACACTTGTGGCGAGAAAGGCCATAAGAGCAATGCATGTACTGTTGAGGTGAAGAGGTGTTACCGTTGTGGCCAAAAGGGCATATTACTAGTGACTGCAAGTTTGATGATGTTGTGTGTTTCAACTGCAATGAGCAAGGACACATTGGTTCGCAGTGTAAGCAACCCAAGAAGACTAAGACTACTGGGAGAGTGTTTGCATTGACCGGCACTCAGACTGAGAATGATGATCGTTTGATCAGAGGTACTTGCTATATTAATAATACTCCTTTAGTTGCTATTATTGATACTGGTGCTACGCACAGTTTTGTTGCTTTTGATTGTGTTTCTGCTTTGGGACTTGATGTTTCTGATATGAATGGAGAAATGGTTGTCGAGACTCCAGCTAAGGGTTCGGTGACTACTTCTTTCGTATGTTTGAATTATCCTTTATCTATGTTTGGCCGTGACTTTGTGATGGATTTAGTGTGCCTACCTTTAAGTGGTATGGATGTGATTCTGGGTATGAACTGGCTAGAGTACAACCGAGTTCTTATCAACTGTTTTAGAAAGACGGTGCATTTTTCTTCCGTCGAAGAAGAGTGGGGCGCAGAATTTCTATCTACTAAGCAGCTGAAGCAACTAGAACGTGATGGGATGTTGATGTTTTCGTTGATGGCTCCGTTATCTTTAGAGAACCAAGCTGTGATTGATGGGCTGCCTGTTGTGAAGGAATTTCCTGAAGTTTTCCCTGATGAAATTCCAGATGTGCCACCAGAGAGGGAGGTTGAATTTTCGATAGACCTTGTGCCGGGTACGAAGCCGGTGTCGATGGCACCTTATCGTATGTCTGCTTCTGAGTTAGCAGAGTTGAAGAAACAGTTGGAAGACTTGCTTGAGAAGAAGTTTGTGAGACCTAGTGTTTCACCATGGGGAGCTCCGGTGTTGTTGGTAAAGAAGAAGGATGGTAGCATGCGGTTGTGCATTGATTACCGTCAGCTGAACAAAGTGACGATCAAGAATAGGTATCCACTTCCGAGGATTGACGACTTGATGGACCAGTTAGTGGGTGCAAAGGTATTTAGCAAGATTGACTTGAGGTCAGGTTACCATCAGATTAAAGTGAAGGATGAAGATATGCAGAAGACGGCCTTTAGGACGCGTTATGGTCACTACGAGTATAAGGTGATGCCTTTCGGTGTTACTAATGCGCCTGGCGTGTTTATGGAATATATGAACAGAATCTTTCATGAGTACTTGGATCAATTTGTGGTGGTTTTTATTGATGATATACTGATCTATTCTAAGACTGAAGCTGAGCATGCAGAGCATTTGAAGATTGTATTGCAAGTGTTGAAAGAGAAGAAGCTGTATGCTAAACTGTCTAAGTGTGATTTCTGGCTAAGGGAAGTAAGTTTTCTTGGCCATGTTATTTCTGGTGAAGGTATTGCGGTTGACCCGTCTAAAGTTGAAGCGGTATCGCAATGGGAGACTCCTAAGTCGGTTACGGAGATTAGAAGCTTTTTGGGACTAGCTGGTTATTACAGGAGGTTTATAGAAGGATTTTCTAAGTTGGCTCTTCCGTTAACGCAGTTGACGTGTAAGGGTAAGTCGTTTGTATGGGATGTGCACTGTGAGAATAGTTTCAATGAATTGAAGAAGCGCCTGACGACGGCTCCAGTTTTGATTTTGCCGAAGTCTGATGAACCTTTTGTGGTATATTGTGATGCGTCCAAGTTGGGTTTGGGAGGTGTGCTTATGCAAGAAGGTAAGGTGGTAGCATATGCTTCGAGGCAATTGAGGATTCATGAGAAGAATTATCCGACGCATGACTTAGAGTTGGCAGCTGTGGTCTTTGTATTGAAAATATGGAGACATTACTTGTATGGTTCAAGGTTTGAAGTATTCAGTGATCATAAGAGTTTGAGATATTTATTTGATCAGAAGGAGTTGAATATGAGGCAGAGGAGGTGGCTTGAGTTACTTAAGGATTATGATTTTGGTTTGAATTACCATCCTGGTAAAGCAAATGTGGTTGCAGACGCCCTGAGTAGGAAAACGGTGCATATGTCCGCGTTGATGGTGAAAGAATTTGAATTGTTGGAACAGTTTAGAGACTTGAGTTTGGTGTGTGAAAGAACACCTCAGAGCATAAAACTGGGAATGTTGAGAATTGATAATGATTTCCGGAAGCATATCAAAGAAGCCCAAAAAGAAGATGTCAAGTTTGTAGACTTGTTGATTGCTAATGATGAGACTGTGGATGGTGACTTTAAGGTCGATGATCAAGGAGTGTTGAGATTCCGAGGGAGGATTTGCATTCCTGACAATGATGAGATTAAGAAAATGATTCTTGAAGAGAGTCATAGAAGTAGCTTGAGTATTCACCCGGGAGCTACAAAGATGTATCATGACTTAAAGAGGCTGTTTTGGTGGTCTGGTTTGAAACGCGATGTAGCACAATTTGTGTATTCTTGCTTGGTTTGCCAAAAGTCGAAGATTGAGCATCAGAAGCCGACTGGTATGATGGTACCCTTAGATGTGCCAGAATGGAAATGGGATAGTATATCCATGGATTTTGTGACGAGTTTGCCCAATACTCCTAGAGGGAACGATGCTATTTGGGTAATTGTTGATAGATTAACGAAGTCTGCGCACTTTCTACCAATCAACATTACTATTCCTGTGGCTCAGTTGGCGGAGATTTATGTTAGAGAGATAGTTAAGCTGCATGGTGTTCCTTCGAGCATCGTATCTGATAGAGATCCAAGATTTACTTCTAGATTTTGGAAGAGTTTGCAAGAGGCGTTAGGATCTCAGTTGAGGTTGAGTTCGGCTTATCATCCGCAAACAGATGGTCAGTCGGAGAGGACGATTCAGTCGTTGGAGGACTTGTTGAGGGTTTGTGTACTTGAACAGGGAGGAGCTTGGGATAGTCATCTTCCATTGATAGAGTTCACGTACAACAACAGTTACCATTCGAGTATTGGAATGGCACCTTTTGAGGCTTTGTATGGTCGGAGATGCAGGACTCCGTTGTGCTGGTTTGAGTCGGGTGAAAGAGTGGTCTTAGGACCAGAGATCGTTCAACAGACTACTGAGAAGGTGAGAATGATCCAAGAAAAGATGAAAGCGTCGCAGAGTCGACAAAAGAGTTATCATGATAAGCGTAGAAAGGACCTTGAGTTCCAAGAGGGGGATCATGTGTTCCTGAGAGTGACTCCTTTGACGGGTGTTGGACGTGCTTTGAAATCGAAGAAGTTGACTCCGAGGTTTATAGGACCGTATCAGATTTCAGAGAGGATTGGACCGGTGGCGTATCGTGTTGGATTACCACCGCACTTGTCGAATTTGCATGATGTTTTTCATGTATCTCAGCTGAGGAAGTATGTTCCGGATCCGTCTCATGTGATCCAAAGCGATGATGTGCAAGTTAGGGACAACCTTACGGTTGAGACCTTACCCGTGAGGATTGATGATCGGAAGACGAAGACGTTGAGAGGCAAGGAGATACCTCTTGTGAGAGTTGTTTGGGACGGAGCGACGGGTGAAAGCTTGACTTGGGAGCTAGAAAGTAAGATGCTGGAATCCTATCCGGAGTTGTTTGAGCGAGGTAAATTTTCGAGGACGAAAATCCTTTAAGAGGGGGAGAGTTGTAACGCCCTCGTTAATTATTTAATTATTTTATTAGATGATATGGTATATGTTTATATATTATATGACTTGTGATGATTATGTGACGTATTTGTGACGTATTTGTGACGTATTTGTGATGTGTGAAGTATTATTATTTTATTGTTTAATAAAATAATATAAGTGATGTTTATATGAATATTTAGTTGGTAAATAAATAGATGTGGTGGAAAAAGATAGAATTTTAAGAGATGGGGTTATAATTATAATTAAGAAGAGTTGTGTGGGTTAAGAAGGAATTAGTTAAGTTGTGAGGGAGTATATAAGAGAAGTAGGTTAAGAAAGGAAGGTTTTGAGAACGCGTACAGACATTTGGGAAAAAGAAGAAGAACGGTCAAGAGAGAAGAGAAAGCTAGGCTGCAAATTCTGCAATTTTTCCAGGTAAGGGTGAGCCTAACTTCAGTAGTATTAATGTTAAATCATCTGTTCTTGATTAGCTTAGAGATTGGGAGAAATTGAGAGAAGTTTTGAGAATTAGGGTTATGGTGATTTTGATGAATTTGATGTGAGAACGTGTTGCATTGCTGTATAAATGTGTTACAGAACCTAGATTATCCCCTAGGATGTTATTGCTGATGAATTAGAAGCTTAATTGGAGAGAATTGGCAGGTTTTGGTGAATTTTGGACTGAACCCGCAGTGGTTCTGAGATCGCTCGCCTGTGGCGAGCAGATCACTCGCCGTGGCGAGTAACCCTTGGTTGCTCGCGAGGCGAGCAGTATAGCTCGCCGTGGCGAGCTTGACCCTTAAATTTAAGATTTTTGCCAAACTTTAGATGGTTTTGAGTGCCCTCATATTTATAGAGATGAACTGTGAAGTTAGTTTGGTCAAATTGGATTTAGGGAGCTTAAAAATGAGAAATTTGTTGAAAAATGTCAAAAAGGCCGAAGCACCCAGTATTTCTCGCCTCCAGCTCGCCCCCAACTCGCCTTTGGCGAGTGAGCTGCTGGGAGTACTCGCCTGTGGCGAGCAGATGTACTCGCCGTGGCGAGTTAGATGGTTCAGGACTGTTTTGTTGTTTTGCAAGCTGTTTTGCATAGGACGTTTAGAGTACCCCTTTGGGTGGAGTTAGTGCTGTTCTATACCCTTAGATGAGTTATGTAGAGATGAATGATGATGGTTCTACTAGACCTTTGATAAATGATGTGTTGTTGGATATAAGTGATGTATGAGTATGATGCTAATTGAATAAGATGATGTTATGAGTTGCAATGTGTATGTATAATGAGATGATGTTCTGCCATGTAATTATTATTAACTGCATGTGCCAGTCTTGAAAATGTAATGATGTTTGAGACGGTGTATTAAGTTGTTAAATGACGAGTCCATGCATTTGCATAATTATGAGACGGTGGAGCTTTATGCTCAAAGTGACGGTGGAGCATTTGCTCAAAGCGACGGTGAAGCATATTAATGCTATAATTATATGGTACCACATGCATGATGTTGAGACGTTAGGTGTTGCATTTAGTCGAGTCAATTGTGACATATATGAGATGATGTTTGAGACGTTGATGTGTGATGTAATGTTGTTAAGATGATGTTTATGATGTTGTTATGATGATGCTTATGATGATGTTGTGATGTGCTATATTGTATACGTGATGAGTTGGATGTATGAATTGTTAATCTTGACTTATGATTATATATTAATATTATTGTTGTGAATCTCACCCCTTCTGCTGGAATTGCCGCCTTGTGGGCAAGTGCAGGTACCCAGTCTTAGATGCGTTGATGTGAGGATGTGTGAAGTTAGGGTTGCTCTGATATGTAACGGGATGGGGTCTTTTGTAGAGTCTATTCCTTTATGTATCATGTTTGAATAAATGTTGACTTTTGTGATGTTGAACCTTAAATATTTTGAGACGTTTTTGCTGGCTTTTAAGCCAAGACATTTATGAGAAGAGACTATTTGAATTCCGCTGCTTAACTGAATGTTTTTGTAATTTGATAAATTATTATCTAAGCTATTTTTAAAGGTGAAATGTGACACTCCTTTGTGATGATTACTCTGATATATGATTTATTTAAAGAAAATTTTAAGACGGGAAATTGGGGTGTTACAGTACTAGGAAGGAAACAGGGAGAGAAGCCAAAAAAGAACAAAACAGACCTCGGAGAGGCCGATATTTCTATTTTATTCATTTTTGTAACAGATGAAAAGCTGATAACTTTCCTATAAACGTTGCACTTATAATGAAAACAAAATAATTTGTGGCAAATGCATCTGGCGTACCCTCTATACTCTCGATAGAGGCCTTCATGAAGACCCATTATACTTTTTGTATAACAAAGAAATTGTTTATAATTTCTAAGGATTTTTATCTCATGAATACACCGCAATGGATTTCAAATTGTTATGTGTGAATCAGCAAAGACTGATGTTCTCAAATAAGATTTAGGACGGTCCAAGATGTACCCTAGGCCACAAAACATGAGTCAATAAAGCTAAAAATTTGAAATAAGGTTCAAGGTAGCTTGTCCCAGATGAGTTAGAGGAAAGTGGATGATCAAGGCAGGCAACAACCCTCCCCCCCATAGACGTTGAAACAAGTATTGGTGCCACCCCAAGTAAATATGTGTAAAGAAAATGCAAATCAACTAAAGAGAGACAAAGCGAAACCTATTGAAGGGTCCTACAAAAACCAACCAAAGGCTGGAATTCAACGATTAAGGAGACAAAATAGGTGTTCACAAGATTAAATGAATGTGTGACATGGGAAACCACACTGAAAAGTTAAGGCCGTCTCTTAGAGGTCATAATGATTAGAACTACTTGTAACTCATTTTCCTTGTGAAAAGGCATCGACACATGTATCAAGCTTATGAAGTAAGAATCATGGAAGGACACCTCCAAAGGGAGGAAAATCCTCTGAGGAACAAAAGTGTCCAGGAAAAGGACCAATCAACATTTGACCTACCATTCAAGCAGTAATAGGAAAACAAATAACTATAGAGGGTTGCAGAAATGTAATGAACATGGGTCGACGTTGTAATCTAGTATAGAGCGTCAGATCTAGAGGACCATTACCCCCGGATTGGTCGTGGGAATCCCACTCTACCAAAAGGTAGGAGAAAAGGGTTCTCGGAGAGCCCCATTCTACAGCTAGCCATTGTACAATAATGGAGCCCCTAATAATCATAGTCCTTCTTTGCAGAAGAGGCATAAGACCTTGTTAGGGGTCGAGAAGGGTGACCATCTAGAAAAGGGTCGGATTTCTTCTAGTATACCATGGGGAACCATGATGATGGACCCTCCAAAATAACTCATTACAACAAGATTTTAATGAACAAAGTAACAACTTAAGCATGGACATGTCTGAGGCAAGAAACAAATTGGAACCTAATTAACTAGAGAAACACTGAAGTTTGTAGTACCCAAGGCGTCGAAATTGGACCCAAGGTCCCCAAATCAAAAATATCTGAAACACCTTAGAGGAATTTCAAGTCCCTTGAGTGAGTATTTCACAACACTGCATGTATACGACCACCCAATAAGGTTTGCTATGAGGAATAAAGTGGATGGTAAATAGCGAGCAAAAGATGCTAGTCAAGACAAAATGTACATGGCATTAAAAATTAGAAACACCATGGCCCCAAGTATTTAAACTAAAGTGACACAAGTATTGTTCAAACTACAACCTGAAGTCAGGCTTATATTATAGGGACTGACAACAAACACCATGGCCTTAAAGATCATATCACAAATGCAATAAATGGGGTTAATAAGCAAGGACATCAACCAGATAGGCAGACGCAGAAGAACCAATCCTTGGGTCACCCCCTTATTCTCCTTGCGCATAAGTTTTTCAAAGCTCCCCCAACAATCTGGAAAAGGGTTCAACATAATTTGGAAAGAGAGTAATCCAAGGATTTTGAACAATAAAAATTTAGCAGATATGAAATTGTTAGAATCAAGGTTAATATGGAAAGGCGTTTTTGAATTTAAGTACTTGGTGATAAAATCTTTCCAATACATCAGCTGTAAGGCATTGTGAATAAAAATTGGAGAAAATTAAAAAATCTTGATGCCAAATTCCAATGTCAAACCATGCTACCTCATTCAGAGTATTGTAAATCTAACACATAACATTCACCAAGGACTTATAAGAATGGGTAGAACTGCAATTGTTATTCAGTATAGTCACTACATTATTCTAAATGTGACTGCAAAAAATCGTACAAAAAATTAAGAACTTAAGAATAATAAAACAAATTTGCTTTTACCAAGGTCTAAAATTACATGTAATTTTTTCTAGGGACCACAAAAACTTTTACATATAAGTAGTGAGGATTAAACTTAAAAATTCTCAGTTTTATAGGGATCAAAAACATATTTAAACCTAAAATATATATTGTTCTATTGTTTATTTATTTCTTTGACTAAATATTGGTCAATTATTTTTTTCATCTACTATAATTTTTTACATAAATAAATAATTTTATCATTTTTTTTGGTTTTAAATTGATGTAGAATTATTTTGTATTAAATAAATGATTACCATATTTTTTATATTAATATCAAGTACAATTAGGAAAACAATAATTGGTCATTTCTTTGGTCAAAAAATAAAAATAGTCCTTTTCAAAAAAAGGAAAAATAATTGGAAATTCTCGTTGTAATCGGAAAAAGAAAATATTCATTCGATAAGAGGAAAATAAAACTAAAATAAATATAAAATATATTTCATGAGTACAAAGATATTGTAAAGAAAGGCAGAGATGTGGGGCAAAATGGTGGTGGAAGATAGTGCGAAAAAATATATCTAGTGTTGATCCTCTAAACTAAGAAGGGAATCAATCCTAAATTTCATATTTTAGGTAAATGGTTGGAAGTTTAGGACCGAACAGATTGGGTTATGGTGTAAAGTTTAAGTCTTCTTTTGAAATTATACAAATTTGTTTGATTTTGTCGAATTGAACATTAATCTTCATCTTCTTCATGTTTTATCTTAAGAACATGATGAACATTCAAACATTTTTTTTGGAAAAAACATTGCACAATATGTCATAGGATTTTATAGTTTGATCCTCCAAACAACATTTTAAAACTAACATCTTGTTTACTAAAAACACATAAATAAAAACCCAATAGAAAATTCATATAATCCTTATCACACCTTATAATGATACAAACATAGTCAAATTATAATGATACAAACATAGTCAAATTTAGGGCTGAAAATGAGTCGAGTCGAGTCGAACTCGTCTGAGCTCGGCTCGATAAGAATTAGCTCAGTTCGAAACTCGACTCAAGTTCGACACGAACCTTTTTTTAGCTCAAATTCAACTCGTTTAAAATTTACGAACAGCTCGGTTCGGCTCGTTAGGTTCAACTCGTTTGCTCGAACAACTATTCAAAAGTTTTATTTTTATTTTTGTCAAAAATGTATTTCTTGACCTTTCAATGTATTTTTAAAAAAAAGTAAAAATTGTACTAAAATAAAAATGTAGACCATGTCGGTCTTAATTCCACTAAAGAAAAAAGTAGTAACAACTTATAATTACCACTGTCGCATAAACCTATACATTCAAAACTTCTCTGACAAACCTTTAACATTGTTAATTTTAAAAGGAAGCATAAACGCACATTACCAAGCCATAAACACGCATTATATCATACGATTACTTTAATTTGATTCATGGGCAATAATCACGAATTCAACGGAGGATTGATTATTAGAGTTATGTATGTAATATTTCGGGTAGCGACTGATGTCTAGGTAGGAGTTAAACTTGGAACGTAACTTAGACACAGGGATTATGTA
Organism: Medicago lupulina; assembly: GCA_958299785.1. NCBI lineage: Eukaryota > Viridiplantae > Streptophyta > Magnoliopsida > Fabales > Fabaceae > Medicago > Medicago lupulina. The sequence goes on along the minus strand of OY283144.1, from coordinate 36,232,542 downwards.
GGTTAATTCGCCTTCACGGCGAACTAGGTTGAAAACCTATATGCTTATGTTTAAGGACTATGATTAAAATATGACATGTCGTGTCTCTTGCGATCCACGTCAGGGGGATTTCAAGAGGTTCACGCCAGGGGGACGGGATACGCTCCGCAAGGTAGGCCCGCACGACATTAAGAGGAGTCCGACGTACCCTAGCTAGGTCTCGTCGGTCATGTATGGGAATGTACTCGGGGTTACTCCACTCGACTATATTCCGTAAAATCAACTCAGATAATTTCTTATGACGCCATGATATGATATGCTTATGACATGATATGAATATGATATGTTTCAAGTAAAATATAAATGATGGCGATCTAGGAATGCACGATCGTTCTAGGTATGCATGAGATTCACGACTGTATAATCAAGTAATTGGTTATATTGTAGACATGTGGTAACCGTAGGTTTTCCCCGAGGTTACTTTTAGCCTAGGACTTAGGTAGGACTCATTGAGACATTATGTCTCATCCCACTCCTTGTTTGTTCAGGTTCACAGGTGGTTCGAGGCAAAGGTAAGTAGAAGGCTTCAGATTGATCGTGCTTTTATCGGATTTAGCATTCCTGTCATTTCGTCGATGTTATGTTTTATTTACGTAGTGTTGTCATGAACCTCGTTGTACTTGTTTCATCCGACATTATTATGTATTTTTACTATGAAATATGACCTGAGACGAATTTGTACCCTAATTCTTAACTTATGTTGTATTTCCGCATTGTAGTATTAATGTATTCAGTATCAGTTATAACGCACATGTTGAATATTCTAAACTCTTTCAATATGGGTGTTACAAAAGGGTTCTCGAGGAGCCCCATTCTACAGCAAGCCATTGCACTGCAGTGGAGCCCCTAATAATCATAGTCCTTCTTTGCAGAAGAGGCATAAGACCTTGTGAGGGGTCGAGAAGGGTGACCATGGGGAACCATTGATGATGGACCCTCCAAAATAACTCATTACAACAAGATTTTAATGAACAAAGTAACAACTTAAGCCAAGACATGTCTGAGGCAAGAAACAAATTGGAGCCTAATTAACTAGAGAAACACTAAAGTCTGTATTACCCAAGGTGTCAAAATTGGACCCAAGGTCCCCAAATCGGAAATATCTTAAACACCATAGAGGACTTTCAAGTCCCTTGAGTGAGGATTTCACAACACTACATGTATACGACCACCCAATAAGGTTTGCTCTGGGGAATAAAGTGGATGGTAAATAGCGTGCAAAAGATGTCAGTCAGGACAAAATATAATGGCATTAAAAATGAGAAGATAAATAAGGTTGTAAGTACATCAATGGATGTAAGGATTTAAACTAAAGTGCCACAAGTATTGTTCAAACTACAACCTGAAGTTAGGCTTATATTACAGGGACTGACCAAAAATAAGTTACAATCAAAATATTCAGGTACAAACACCATGGCCCCAAAGATCATATCATAAATGATTAAACTTAGAAATTCTCAATTTTATAGGGATAAAAAACATATTTAACTTTAAAATATATTGTTCTATTGTTTATTTATTTCTTTGACTAAATATTGGTCAATTATTTTTTTCATCTACTTTAATTTTTTATATAAATAATATTATGGTAGTGTTAACTTGTGCCCTTAGGGCACATGTTAAGAAATCTAAAAAAAGAAATATTCTATAAAATTTTGTGTATTCCATTCATTAAAATGTTAAAGATTAAATGCAATGCACACATTCCAATAAATTATTTCTATATTTGAATCATTAACTTATACCTTAAGGGCATAAGTTAGCATTTTCCATAATATTATCATTTTTTGTTGTTTTAAATTGATGTAGAATTATCTTGTAATAAATAAATGATTACCATATTTTTTATATTAATATCAGGTACAATTAGGAAAACAATAATTTGTCCTTTCTTCGGTCAAAAAATAAAAATAGTTCTTTTTAGAAAGAAAAAAAAACGAAAAAATGACTGGAAATCCTCGTTGTAATCGGGAAAGAGAAAATATTCATTTGATAAGAGGAAAATAAAACTAAAATAAAAATAAAATAATGGTTTGCTGCAGGCTTGCCTTCTATTCAAGTGTAAATAATGGTTTTTGAAGGATTCGATTTTTATTTACACAACACATGCTTAAATGGCATTTTCTCATTCAAAGTTGAAATCCAAAAAAAAAGAAATATTGTAAGAAATAGGTTAGGTCTTCCTAACTTTAGATTTTGCTAATCCTTTAAGGGTCAGGTTCTATGTCCCTCCTCTTTATTTTGTAATCTTTTTACCCTTTTCAATGAATCTTATGAGTTTGTAGCTGGTGCTACAATCTCATTTATTGAAAAGAAAAAAGAAGGGCATGGATGTTGGGGAGAATGGTGGTGGAAGATAGTGAGAAAAATATATCTAGAGTTGATAGACTAGCTGAGAAGGTAATCCATATCTTAGGTAATTGGTGGTGGAAGTTTAGAACCGAGCAGAATGGGTTATGGTTTAAAGTGTAGTGGGGTTGAGAAAATTTTATGATAATCCATCCACACAATTTCTCCCACTCGCCAAATCTTTCTCCACCCACATCAATCTATAGATACAAAACTCATAATTTAGATGAGATAGGGGATGAACCAATAGAAAATTCTTATTATCCTTATCACACCTTATAATGATACAAACAGAATCAAATCACACTACAATCATACCAGTACTTTAAACACAATAAACACACAACACATTATTCAAATACAAACCAAACTCATGAGTTTCAATCCACAAAGCAATACAATAAAATAAACACCTCTACAACTTAACACCCTTGATACTTGGTGGTGGCACCTTCTTACAAATAATTTTGAAAAGATCAATATATAAGGGAAGCTGCACAAATCCATAGAATGCGAGAGGCAAGCAAATGGCAATATATAAATAGAAAAAGGTACCACTCTTGGTATATTTATCTGTGAGCACAAAGTAGTGTCCAGCAATGAAAGAAATGAACATGGCAACAATGGCTACGAAGAGAGAACTTAAGCCAAAAAGAAGTTTCAATGGCAAGTTTCTATTGAAGTCTTCGACTTGTTTTCGAGAAGTGAGTATAGAAAGGAACATTATGAGTGCAGTGACAGAGAAGTAAAGTCCAATTAACGAACATATAGAGAATGCTTCAAATGCAGGCTTTCCTACGAAGTTTGGTTTTCCTGATTTGTCGTTGCCTCCAGGGACGCTGCCTGATGTAGCAAAGGAGACGCCTGCGACGAGGGCTGCTACAACTGAGCATGACTCTGATGTGTCTTTCAACCAAGTAATACTTTGTGCTAGAAGGTCTTCGTGTTCCTCCTTAAAGATTTGAGCTGGGGTTTTGTCATCGTTGTTGGTTCTATGATGGTAATGGTCTGGTACTAGTCTTTTAATGTACTATACAGGACCATTCACATATAGTTAAAACAGAAAAATGTTAATGCTAGCTAGTTTAAAGAGAAACATAAATATATATTACTTAATAGATGGATAAGTAAAGTTTAAATGATGGATATGAGGATACTCTAATTTACCAAAAATATAAGAAGTACAGTTCATATAATTTGATGAAGTATGCATATGAAATGATTTTAAAATTAATTGACAGTTTTTAGATCTTTAAAATACAGTGTCTTTATTATTATTATTTTTTTAAAGAGGATGAAAATAGAATAACTATATTAAAGAGTTACTTTGAATTAAACATGGATCAAGTAAAGTGTCGATAGAATGACTATGTATTTTAGGATTTGTATCTCTTTTCATAAGATGTATGTGACATGTTCGTACGTACCTTGTACCACTTGACGTCCCACATCATTTGCATGGCCGCACCAGCTATGCTCCAAGCAGTGTTTTCGTTGTGTTTTGTTGTATATGCTGCTAAGTGTAAAATGGTGTTTTCATTCTTATCAACTTGTTGATTTATGCTCTTAAAGGTTTCCATAGAAAGCCTCTCCCACAACTTCTCAACAACTTGCGGTTGTCTATGCTTCACTGCCAAAAGTAATGCATTTTCATTGTTGGAGTTAGTCTCATAGATGACACTTTGTAATCTAACTTCAAGCTCACTCATCATTTCTTGTATGCCATGTTTTGCTGCAATCAAATATGCTGTTTCCTTTTTGTCAATTTCCTTTGTGTTTGTTTCAATATTCTTCATTGCTACGACTAATACGCCTTTCTCTTCAGATTTCTTTGGTACTTTAGCATTAAGCTCTTTCATAATTTTAACCACACCACTTTCTACCGTCGAAAATGTCGTATCTTTTTCAACATTTTTTTGTAAATCATCTGCAAATATACATAATATGATAGTTATATTATTTACATCTTAATTATATCTTCGTTCATTATTATATTTTTGAATGCCAAAAGATATATAGAGAAAGATATAAAAAAACTATCAAATTTATGGATTAATTATTAAAATTATCAAAATTTTATTAAAGTGATTCTTTTCAATTGTATCTTCTAATCAATATTATGTACATCACCTTAAAGTTATTATTTTCTACAATTTACGTAAAAAAAAATATATATTATTTTTCACCTTACATTTATGATTAGAATCACTTTATATAATTTATCGTTAAGTTGTCTAAAATGAACTAATTAATATGACAATTTTGTAAAATAGGGAGAGTATCCTTCTAATACAACACTAATAAGCACTTCATGGTCACTGCCAGTTTATAAAATATTAATATTCCAATAGTTAATATATAATACTCCCTCTAATTTATCTCGAGGTTCAAACTATTTTTTCACGAAACAAGTTCTGTTACTTCACACAAATTAAAGATAAACTATAAATAGAGAAAGATATAAAAAAAAATATCAAATTAAAGTGTCATAGATAAGGAAATTAAAAATAGAAGTTTTTATTTTCAATAAGAACATTTAAACTATAAAATAGTTTAATACAAATGTTTCAAGATAATATTATTATGTTAATTTCCTAAATGCGAGTATTTAAGACACCTGTTTAGTAAAATTATTTTACTCTTTTCGTTCATAATAAATATATGTAACAGTTTGATTATCTATACTATTTTTTTAATTTACTTTGATCATATTGTTTTACCAATATATAAAATTATTAGTATATAAAGTGTTGTATTTGTTTCAAAAAATATTTACAAAATATCAATTTTTATAATTTTAAGTTATAGATAATTAAATATCTTAATAATCAAAATTGTGTAATAACATGTGTGAACTGTATCCCTTCAAAAAAAAAACATGTGTGAAGGGATAAAAAAAAACATGTGTGAATTGTGAAGTGGTTAGACATGCAATCAGGAAAGGGCGTAGTACTTATTAAATCATTTTTTTGACGAAAAATATTTATTTTGTTCTTACTTCCTTCTTTTTGGTGTGTGTGATTACGAATTCCATGGCTCCCATCTATTTCTTCAATATATTTTTCGTCATCATAGGGAGTAAACCCACCACCGATGTATGATAGATAAGGATCTTTCATAAATGCATCCAAGAGCTGACGACCATGTATGTGGTCCTTCTTATAACTCTTTATTTCCCCTGTGTTTGCAAAATTAATTAAGTTCTGCAAAATTAATTAAGTGCGTGCACAAGCAAAAAACAATGGTGAAAAAAATAGTGTCGTCCCATAAACCTACAGTTCAATTAATAGGTACATTGCAATATTTAAGAGTTGAAGTTTGAACTCGAAATTTCCCACGTATTCACTTTAAGGGGTAAATTTTAAACCAATAGATTGCATGACGACAACAACAACAACAAAATTTAAACAATAGACTGCATGACAACATTAACAAAAAAAAGTAGAATAATGTTGTATCATTCATTAGCTTATTTTACACCATAAAATCAATGGATCATATCCTATATATCTTACTTGATCTATTGAGACTTATTAATCGAATTGTGTATGATGATCACCCTTGAGTAACATAATGGTAAGCTACAAATTAAATCATGTAAAATTAAAGGTTGAGTTGTTCAATATACATACCCCATAGTGACTGAGTAGGCCATCTTTTTTTTTGTGATGGAAACATTTTATGCCATATGGTGAATACAAACATTTGAATGCAGTAACATAAAAACTTAGCACGGCTGGTAAAATCTTCTGTCTTTTCTGATTCATCATTGTCACATACTATTAAAATTTCACCTATCTCTGCAATATATATTGATAGGTTAGTAATATAATAGACCACGTCGAAATATCATCACTAAAATTATCATATGCTATATTATTTAAAAATAAGGAAAAAGATAAATATTAATTAAAATTATTAAAATTATTATTATTATTGTTGTTGTTGTTGTTGTTGTTGTTGTTGTTGTTGTTGTTGTTGTTGTTGTTGTTGTTGTTGTTGTTGTTATTATTATTATTATTATTATTATTATTATTAATAGGTCTTTAATAATTTACAATTTTTTCTAACATAATTTGAACATCATCCATATTTAGGTTATAAGAATAGTCAGCTTTTACCGACAGTATTTGATATTTACTTATTCTATTTACTTAATCTATAAAAAAAAAATATCATTTTCTCACAAATATAAAAACATAATACAAATGAATTGAGGATAAACTTCACACGGATTTCGAACGAACCATCCTGTATAACGCCTGAGTTGCAAATTGAATAATTTTGTCCCAAACTTGTTGCAATTATGTATGAAAGTTAAAAGTAGGCTTAATTGGTCCATTGGTCCCCTAATTATGTTCTATTTGGTTAGGTATCAGTTGTTGTATGCTGACGAATGATTTGTAATGTTGTCCAATATATAGGTTTGGTATCTTATGGTAAATAATTACATAAATGTCTTCATTCAATTTGGTTAGTATCCACGTGGTCAATTTAAAAGAATCGTATCCATGTGGGTTTCGATTACAGCGAACATATATCATGTTCACCCTTTAATATGGTTGCACTATTGTTATTGTCATGGATTAAGTCTAAAGTTAATGTTTTTTCTTATGATTAATATCTATGTAGCATTGAACCACTCAAATATTTATGAGTAATTTGATTTGTTGGTTTATTATCATGTTTTATTTTGGTTTGGTGACATTGTTGTTTTGGTGCCTTTTATGTAAAGCTTGACTATTGTATGTTTTTAATCTTAACTTTTCTTTGACTATTGTATCTTTTACAATCTTTGACCTTTTAGGAAGAAAAAAAAAACAACTAATTTACGAAAAAAATACGAGAACTATTAATAGTTCACAAATTTCAAAATATTACGTAATAACCATTGCTAGTTATCATAAGAGTCAATACTTTAAAAACTTACCTTCACTGTCTTTAAACATAAGACCATTCTTATGCAATTTAATTCTAGCTTCTGCATCCAAGACTCTGTCACAAACACCTTTAAGACCAAAATTTTATAAAGAACGTTAGACCTTTATTTTGTGGACTTATGGCATAAAAGTAAAACAATGCATGTAAATGTTATTTAGACTTCCAAAAACATGAATTTCACAAGATTTATCTTCTAATTATTGCTTTTTATATGAACTTTTCTTTTGAACAACAAACAATTCATACTATATAGTAGTAACATACTCTCTCCGGTCATTATTATAAGTAAAAGTAATTGGAATTTAAAATTGGTTTAATTTAATTTCTTAAAAAATATCTTTGTTTTTATACCGTATATATGCATAAAAAATACTATATATGTGTGTGTGCGCCACTTACAATACTTGTACAAAAAATTCTTAAACCATGATAGCTTATTTCCACTCTTGAAAGCTGATGTCCTAGTTGCAAGAATTTCAAGAGGAGTTACTCCAAATATATCCTCCATAGAGTGAATAATCGGATACAGACACATTATTATATTTGCCATACCTGTTGCACAAGACACGTAGATTACACAAAAAAATTGTCACATAAGTTTTAAGAATATTGATCTCTTTTTATTTGAAAGCAAAATCACAAATTTTGTTCTCAATTTATTTGAAAGGGATCCCACAATTAATCTAAAAAAAGAATACTTTTATTCATATTAATATTTCATTTTAAAAATATTATTTCATATATTCCCTCAATATATATATATATATATATATATATATATATATATATATATATATATATATCTGTGTGTGTGTGTGTGTGTGTGTGTTAAATTCTATTATTAAATATTTTAACTGAAAATTCCATTATTATATTTAAAGCTGCTTTGCTACACATATACAAAAATTGCTTTATGTGTTTTTTATTCAGTTCTTCCGACAACTAAAAAGAAAGTAAAATATTAAAAAAGAAAAGTAAGAAGAAAAGAATAAATAAAATAAGAGATGAGAAAAAACTAACCAAACATTTCTCTATGAATGGCAACGTGAAGGATGGTACCACCATCTTTATTGTAAACAAGACTGATATCCTCTGGGAAAAGATAATGTAGGTAAAGAAAGGTCTCTTTATTGCGAGCAAGCACAGCACAAAAAAGTGGTGTTTCTTTCTTTTCATTTAGTTCTCTAACCAAATCCTTCCTTTCACCATTTTTCCCAATGATACATTTACACATACTTCTGAATCCTCTGTATGCTGCAAGGTGAAGAGGAGTATCACCTCTATCATCTTTCACCTGAAGAGGGTGAAGAGGAGTATCACCTCTATCATCTTTCGCCTGAAGAGGAGTATCACCTCTATCATCTTTCGCCTGAAGAGGAGTATCACCTCTATCATCTTTCGCCTGAAGAGGAGTATCACCTCTATCATCTTTCAGGTGAAGAGGTTGAAGAGTATCACCATTACGCTTTACTATTGCATCTACAAGACGCTGTACAGTATCTTTGTTGGCATTGCTTACTGCCACATGTAATGCTGTTCCTCTTCCCTGTATTTTTACCTTGTGAAAAGATGCATGTTCTTCATATTTTTTTATAACTTCTTCCCAATCGCCTTCCATTACGCACACGCGGAACTCCTCAACTGCATATTTGTTGTAAGTTATGGTCACAAAATAAAATAGTAAGACATACAATATTTAATGTCAATATTGAAAGTAAACTTAGAGCCTAATAAATATAAGGAGATTTTAGACGTACCATTTATGTAGTAAGATTGATCATGATCAGATACATCTTCATCTGCAGGCTGAATCATAGAATTAGGATCCATTTCGGAAGGTTGAAACTTAGTGCTGTTGTAAGGAGCTGAGCCCCTTTTATAGAGAAAGAAAAGCTATGAATCCGATACTTCCGGTAAAGAAAATTGATACCCCATTCCAATTATGAGTATTAATTAATAACATAACACTCATTGAAACACTCTAATTGTATTTTTATTTTATTTTTGTGTCTTAATTGCATTTTATTATCACCGTCGTGAAAATAGTCTCTCTTTTTAAATTAAAATTAAACTTTTATAACTTCAAACATTACATTTGTTAACAATTTTGGATAAGAAAAGATGATTAATTTTCCCAATTTTGAATATAAGGAGAAAATACCACATGTAGGGCTAAAATATATCATTTTAAAGGTTAGAAATATCCATTTTAGTAGCTAAATTGATGAATCCGTCCATATCTACAACAAATGTGATGTTTGAAGGATCAAAATGTTCGATTTTAAAAAGAAAAGAAAAAAGATTTTTTATGAGCATGAAAGAAAAATAGAGGGACAAAAATGCAACTAAACTTTATCTTTTTTACCAAATGAAATTCATATAGATTATACAATTTTGAAAATAGATCTAACAGTAAAGTGATGAGTTTTACATGAATTTCTTCCAATACATAATAGAGTATTTGAAATGGTGGATTAATTAGAGCGATGTTGCTAACACTTTTCCACATACTAAAGTTATGTGTACTGTATACCAAAAAAAAGTTGTGTCCAGGGTAAAAAATAAGTACTACTTCCTATGTTTTAGTTTAAAAAAAATAAAATAAATCTCATTCGTTTTGCTAAGCACATTTTTCAATTTGCACATTTATCAAAAAATTATGTAGTCTACTAATATTTGTGTTCCTAAAATACATTTCGTATATAACTGTATATATTTGTTACAATGATTACTAGGTTTTTTATACCTTTAAAGAAGATATGTGGATACACTTTCTATATAAGCAAAAAAAAATAGTAAATGTTTCTAATAATTTTAAACGATACTTGTTATTGTGTGATGATTAATACAAATTATTTTGTTTTTTCATAAATAAATTTAAATGAGACATACTTCGAAACAAATCATTTTACTAAAATTTCCTTATAATTGTTGCATGTAGCTTAGTAATTGACACATATTAGAAAAATATGAGTAAATTCATCTGTCTCTCCTCTCTTGATAGAAGCTTGAATTACACAATCCTCTCTTTTTATATTAAATGTAAAATATATACTCTCCTCCCGTATGAAATGATTGAATTACAACTCTCTCCCTTAATAATTAAATATGCACTACACTTTATTCTATTTTAACGTAGACAAATACTTTTATGATATATACTACATGATAATGATATTGTGAATAAAAAAATAAAAAATATGCATTCGAATTTTGGTTATATTAAAATGGATCTATAAAACTATTTTTTTTCAGAGTGTGTTAGATTATTTTTGCTAGATTATTAGAAAAAAATTATTAAAGGAGGACAATGTAGATTTTAAGATAAGAGTTTTTTTTTTTGAGAGAAGCATAAGAGATGAGAAGAAAGTAATTCAAATTTCTTACAGGGGATGAAAATTAAATGTTTTCTAATATAATTTGAATAAAATGAGAGATGCACGTATATTTTATTATAAAATGGGATGAAAGTGTAATTCAGACATCTTTCAAAGAGAGAAGTGTAATTTACTATAAAAATATTTAAATTATTAAATGACAACTTTTTTTGAAGGAAAAATGACAACCTTTATCATGTATTTTTATATTAAAAAAAACATTTACTAATTAAAGATTCAGCGTAGATCCCTAAAAAAAAAATCAATGTAGGCAATAGACACAACAAACAAAATATTGTTTTATACATTATAGTGTGTGCGAGAGCGAAAACATGTGTTTCTTGTGTTGCATTTGATCACATCTTAGTTAAAAATAATTTAATCTTATAAAGTAACTAAAACTAAATCTCACAAAACAAAGAAAAGGGTCAAGATCGTGTATTCCTTTATTTTTATTCCTTTCTTCACTCTCCTGTTTTTATCGTTGCAGCTTTAAACTGAGAGAAACAACAAATATAAATGACAAAAGCAAAGTGCAAAATGTTGAGTGCTGAGTGAAACTTAAGCTTAAGCAAAAGTTATATTCTTTCTCACTTTTTGTCTTTAGTCTAATATAAGGCTTCATATCTCATCGTGTTTCTCATGGCTTTGATGTGAACCCTTTAATATTCTTTTCTTTTTCTAATAGTACAATGTTTATTTGGTCTATTTGGTCTAATAGTACCCCATGTGCTTAACTAACTTCAAATATCAGTAAAGTAGATAAATGAGTTTGAACTACCAATATTACGATTGAAAATTACTGGCTGTATCTCTAAATATTCGTTCTTTTAGTGCAAAAAGTTTATTCTTAAATATAAGCCTCAATACAAGTTAAAAGATATAATGATTTTATTTTTCTAAATATTTCACTAGTTAATACTTACTTGTTTTAAGATATGAAAAGAAAATTTAGACACATCTATACACATGGCGATTCGTAGGTTATACATAAAATCTACATATTCATTTTGTAGTGATAGAATGGAGAAGATAGCAGCGTGCGATGTAGTTACATTGAGTTGTATTATTTACTTTGTATTTAGTGCTGAGGTAGGCAATGTGTTCCCTCTCGTATATTTTTAATTTTTTTTTAAGCTCCGATTCTTAAAAGAAAAGGCCTATCTTTTTTTAAAATTTGGTATCTGATCTAAGGACCGACTAATTCGAGGGGACCAATCCCACTGCCTACTTGTGGGAGCCTCGTTCTAAGGAAATTTTACCCCGATACCCCAACTGTTGTACCTTCACCCCTACAAATTAGTGATAATTCGAATTTTATCCTTTTGTATCCTTTTATTTTTCACCCTCACTTTCAATATTTTCGATTCAAAATGAGTTCATCCTATATCGTATTCCATATAAAAATTTTTCTTCCGAAAAACTAAATCTTATATTTTCGATCGTAGCCTATTTTCTAGAAACCCATGGAAAACATTTCTGGATCATTATTTATTTCCAGTAAACTTTGTTTAGGGATATTTTCCAGCAAATTTAAATAAAACTTATATTTTCTCGCAATAAAGATATGTTTAGCCTCCTCCCTCTAAAGATGTTAGTTTCTGGCATTTATTTGGTGTTTTCCGATACACAGGTCACTTGAAATTCTAGATTTAATAGGCGAGAAACATTACGGTATTTGCAATAGTAAGTAATCCATTCAATTGGTGTTAAAACAAAAAATCAATTGGGAAAAAAAGTAAATCCATTCCATTCAAATATGGATTTAATTTACTTTAATTCCAATCCCGATAAATGTAATAAAAAACCAGAGATAAAACTGAAGAAGTTTGGATACGGATCCTTTCGGCGGCAACACGAAGAAGTTCAGAGATATAGGACTACTGTGGTTTGAGAGAACTAAAGCCATTGAGACCTAACGGCGAAGTTCGCAAGACTATTTCGGGAAGCATGTATCGGAAGGCCTCATACGTGTTTTCCGGAAAACAACCGAAAATCTTTTGTGATTACGATTCTAGTTAACGATTCTGAAAGCCATTTCATCACATTGTATTTCCAGAATTTCATCACGTTGTCGTTTTCAATTGACGATTTCGGTAACCACTAACCTAGAAAACCCTAGCAAAACTTAATCAATGATTCTGGTGACCCATTAAGAGAACAAGCACACAAAAATATGGTGAGAAGGAACACGGAAACGATAAAGAGAACAAGGAAAGAAGGCTTACTCTCTGTTGAAAGTAGAATCAAAAGAAGGGTTTTTTCAGAAAAGGGGTGAAAACGCGATGTGTTTTTTTTTCTTCAGAAAAGGTGGGGTGAAAAGTGAAAAGGGTGTTGTGTTTTGTTTTATACAAAGGGTAATTTTGGTAGTTTGTGTAAAATGTTGGGGTGAAGGTATAAATGTAGGGGTGTGGGGTATAACTTCCCGTTCTAAGCTAGAACAAAGCTCTGTATAGACTTGCCCACCGAAATTGGCACTAGAGGGAATCGAACCCGAGACCTTGAGGGAAGCACACTCCAAGATCTCAATTCTCAAGCCAACGACTAGGTCAACCCCAAATGGATGAAAAGGCTTATCTTAATTTAAAGTTCGACTAAAAAGTAAAGTCAGTCAGATGAAGAATTATTTGTTTGACTTATTCTGTGTTGTTGTGCATATTATGTGCTAGCTTGTTCTTTACCAATAGAAGTTTGCTTAAAAAAAACATATTAATTATAGATATGCCTAAGATTTATAAGTAGGCACGAATGTACTCCCTATGTCTAAGACTTATAAATAGATATTGTAATTACACTAAAATCAAACGAGGGCGATAGCCCTAACAACAACAGCTAACAATAAATGACTAATCAAAGTTGGAATTAACTCATAAAAAATTTAATTATACCCAAATCATAGTCCAAATTGAGTCGATCACTTGCAAATATTGATTGCAATGTTGGAATATTAGATCTTCACTTATCAATTATAATGAAACAACCAACGAATCCACTGAACTAAATTCAAAGTTGAAGAACTAATTATCTCTCCTCCTGCATGCATCTTAATAACGACTTTTGAATCAACATGCAGTTCAACAGCCTCAAATCCAAACTTCCAAGCATGCTTCAACCCTTACATTAAACCGCAAAATTCAACCACCAAGGAACCCCTATATATTATTTCGTAATAGGAACTGAACGAATGAAAAAAAGAACACACATGATCATTGGCTCCGGAGTCAATGATCCGAATTTGAGATTTGTTGTTAACTATACAAGAAATACTAGATACAATACATCAAGTAGCATTATCATAAGAAGGGAAACCAACAAAAGAAGCAAAAATATGATTGGAAATAGGAGAAGTAGTAGAGTTAGAGCTTGAAGGAGTAGATATCAAATTTGTTTGTTGAAGTAAAGCTACGACTTGATTGTACTGATCTTGATAAATATTGGGTGGATTCCTTGTTGATGCATCTTCAATAACAGAAGTATGGAGCTATGTCTCTCCATTATAACTGCTAGACACATTTGTAGAAACATTTTGTTTCCCAACATAACGAGGATAACCCTGTTTATTGTAACAAACTTCAATGGTGTGTTATGACCAATTACAATGTGTGCAAAATCTTCTAGGTTTACCAGAAGAACCATTATAAGATCCATTGCCATGTGCTTGAAATTTTCTAGAATCAGCAGCATTTATGAGTGTACTAGGATCATCGGCAGGGGCGGGGCCACCTCCCAGCTAGCCTGGGCACGCTCCAACTTTCTTTGTAGCAAGCCCAGCCATTACTAGAACTTTTAGTTTTTCGTGCGGATTTACCTCTTGATTTTTGTGTAAATTCCGCATGAAACACATTTCCTGCAGATTTTGCCAAAGATTTAGGTTCCCAGATGAGATAATACCTTAGGTATAAAGGTTAAGAATGACATTCCTGAGAATACATGGCTAGGGAATGATTCTATCCATGTTTGTTATGAGGTTGAGAAAAAAATATTCCTGGGTATAAAGGTTCCTGTGAATGAAGTAACTTCCTATAACTTTCATTATTCCCATGTAAAGAGATGGAAATGTGCATTCCCATGATATTCTGCATAGATTTTTTTTTAAAAAGTAACTTCCAATTTTCAACTTCAAACATTACATTTGTTAACAATTTTGGATAAGAAATGATGATTTATTTTCCCAATTTTGAATATAAAGAGAAAATACAACATTTAGAGCTACATTATATCATTTTAAAGGTTAATAATATCCACTTTAGTAGCTAAATTTATGAATTTGCACCATAACTGCAACAAATGTGATATTTGAAGGATCGAAATGTCCGATTTTAAAAAGAAAACAAAAAAGACTTTTACGAGCATGAAAGAAAAATAGAGGGATAAAAATGCAACTAAACTTTATATTTTTTAACGAGTGAAATTCATATAAATTTTACAATTTTGAAAATAGATCTAACGTAAAGTGTTGAGTTGACGTGACGTGAATTTCTTTCAGTAATAGTTTTTTTTTCCTAAGCCAGGAGATTTAGACAGGCATCAAGGGGAAGCAACGACATCCTAACTATGTTGGCATCTCGCAGTACTCTAATCTTATGCCGCCAATCTAAAAAAAAATTAATAAAAAAGGGGGAAAAAGAGTACAAGAAGGGGGACTATGTCAAGACCCTCAAAAAACAAAACAGACAAAAATTAGAAAACAAAAAACATAAAACAAATGACTACGGGAACCTAGCGCGAGGGAACCCTCTCCGGTCCAAATTGAAGTCATTTTGAATATTCTGAGGCAACACTGAGAACCAAATTGAGCCCTGAAGCGAGTGTTCCATATTAGCGAGCAAACCAGCACAATAGTTACCTTCCTTAACGATGTGAGACCAACAATGCATTAAAATAACAATGATATGCCAATACCAAGAGGGAACCTATACAAATGTGACCATTGGCTCTGCCAAATTATTTTTTTTACCAAGACCGCGAACATTCCAAAAAAGAAAATTCATTGATCACCTGAAGTGGAACCTCCCTGAGAGCGGGTTTTATATGACGACGGCTTACCAATCTGAAGTTGTTTCCTAACCTGCTATTTCTGTTTCCGAGATAAGACCGGAGTGAAAGGTATTTCTGCATTGACCTTGTCATAGTCACGAACACGCATCCAAAGGTCCAAATCATGTTGCACATTCGGATTACTCTGAGGTTCATAAATAGTCAAGATTTTGTTGCCATTCTCATCAGTCCCTATCTGTTCAACCGTGTAACTATTCTGAGCAAGTCTCTCCATTTCCAAAAAAGTTGTCATCCGGGATGGACCTGACTACGAGGGGGCTATCATGGGAACTAGTTTTCACGTCATCATGCGCTACACGATGTTGAAGCGGTGACACCTTCCTAGCAGAAGCGGCGGGTTCCAAATCAACAGTCAAAGAATGCTCATCTTCATGGGCATCTGAGGATGGATGTGTCACAAGTGCATCATGAAGTTGGGGAATCTCCAACTCCTCCCGTGATTCCGGACTTACTCGTTCCACATCATTCGAAAGCACATTACCGTCCATATCATCAACAGGGGAGGTCATCTCCAACACGGGGCGCGAAGGTAAAGAACCTTGTGGTATCTCATCAGACACGCAAGGATGTGTTTGTGTTTGTGTTGGAGTCGCAGTGGTAGCAATAGCAACAACATGAATTGTTTGTTGTGGCTCTGAAAGTGCTGCAAATGCGTTGGATGAACCTATTCGGGAGGGATTCTCTTTGATAGGCACCCACTAAGTTTTCTTCGTTGGAATATGCGCCTTCTCCTTAGCAACTTTTTCCTTAGACATGTCTTCCTTCCTTGGGTACAACCAACGATAATTAGTAACATCATGTCCAAGTGTATGACAATGAGAGCAAAAATTCGGAAGCCGTTCGTAAACAACCTCCACAGTAAAAGAAAATTCTTCCAGCTCTACAATGATTTCATGAAACAAATTCTTGGAACAATCAATTTCTACTAATATTCGTGCATAGTGACCAAAAATTATATTGGATGTGGCATTGTCATGTACCAGCGGCGTGCCAACCGCACAAGAAATCTCCCAGATGGTACGTTCCATCCAATATTCCTGTGGTAATTTCATTAATCCAATCCAGACTTGGGCATGTGTGTTTCTCTGATTATGCATATAAAAGTCATTTTCCCATTCAAATAAACGTAATAAACCCGGTTTCAAATTTAATGTTCCCATTGCCCAAACAAGTTGTAAATGAGACTCAAAGGTGAAAAAGAAATCATAAAAGCCACTACCTAGCAACATCAAAGTCAATGGTGCAGCAGTCTTCCAATGTTTTTGTAGTTTTGCTTCAATTTCTTTTGTTGTATACGGTTTATCTCCTTTGCTAAGAACCATCTTTCCACGAAGGTTTCTCTTGCAGACATCTATCCCTTGTTCGTACATTGATTGAGAAATGCGGATGGAAATAGTCTCTGCCCATATTGATGGTTGCGGCAAGTCGTCATTGGTGCTGACCGTATACGGTGGATTGAGAGATGATTTGAGTGCATGTGCGAAAGAAATAGGCCTTGGAACAGAAGCCGCAACAGGAGTGGGTTGTACACGAACGGAAGGCGCAGCTGCAGGCGCCAAAATCTTTGCCTGCCAGTCAAACGGCATGGCAGAAGCGGTGGAAACCAATCTGTGGCTAATGATCCAAATACACGTGAATTGAGTTCAATGGATACCACCATTGTAATAATTGAATGGAAGCAATTAATCCCAACAATCGAATTGAAAGATTCAAGTGGGTGATTGACAATGAAAGCAAAATGAAAGAAACCTGATCAATTTCTCTCCGCTACGATTTCCACAAACACTCTTTTTTGAATGCTCTCAACCAACAGAATTGTAATATTTGTGTTCCTAAAATCCATTTAGTATACAAACATGAGTAATGTTAGAAACACTCTTTTTTAAACACTTTCTAATACTCACTTTCTTGTTGATTTAAATAATTGTGGATCTACACTTTGAAAACTGAACCCACACAAAATGGTGGGTTATACCTTGATTTCATCCAATAAAAAAGTGAATGTTATAGAGAATGTTGAAAAGTGAGTGTTGCTAGCATTCCCCTACAAACACTTATAGATTCTTTTATATCTTTGAAGAAGATATGTGGAAATACTTCATGTATTAGGAAAAAAAAATGATTTTTAAATTTTAATTACAATGGATAAACTTATCTTTTACTCTTTTATCAATTTCTCTATACTCATTTATCTATTCATTCCCCTATCTTAAAAAGTCAAATTTATAATACCCTCTCTTATGAGATGTATGAATTACAACTTCCTCCTTTAATAATTAAATATACACTACATTTTAATATATTTTAACATAAATACATATTGTTATGTTATATATTAATTTTGAACCACCTATTACGAAAAAAATTGATAATAAAATTTAAATATTTTGTTATTAATTATATAATTTAGAGTTTAAATTATTCACTTTTATATAACCATACTTTATCGACTTTACTAATTTTGAACATATTTTCATTTTATTTTGCGTTGTTTCATATTTTATAATTGCGTTTAAAACTATATTTTAATGAAATTGTGAATCATAAATAGCGAAAAATATGCATTCGAATTTTGATTATATTAAAATGGATCCGCAATACTATTTTTCTTCAGAATTTGTTAGATTTTTTTTGCTAGATTATTAGAAATTAAAAAAAAATATTATTGAAGGAGGAAAATGTAGATTTTAACATAAAAGATAAGGAAAATGTAATTCAAACTTCAAGGATAAAGAGTAAAATGTTTTTAATATGTTTTGAATAAAAGAGGTGGTATATTTTAACATAAAAAGAAAGAAAAATGTAATTTAAGCATCTTTCATAAGAAGGAGTGCAATTTACACATAATTTTTTTAGTTATTAGCCAACTTTTATGATGTATTTTTTTTATATAAAAAAAAAACATGTACAAGATTTAGTAGACAATGGACACAACAAACAAAATATAATTTTATACTACTTTCGTCCCTAATTATAAGACCCTTTTGAGAAAAAAATTTACACCTTTTTATAAGACTCATTTGTTATTTTCAATTACATTAATTATTTCTTTACATACATGCCCCTATTTATTATACATCTTTTTCTTCGATCAACAATAAATAACATGTTGAAAATATAAACTAACCCTTTCTCTAAAGGATACAATTGTAAAAACAATAGTAATTACAAACAACTTTAATACAAATATTCATTTTCTTAATTCCCGTGATTTTGATAAAAAAGTCTCATATACGGGGGGATAGAGGTAATACATTATAGTGCGTGTGAGAGCAAAAACATGTGTTTCTTGTGTTTGCAATTGATCACATCTTAGGTAAGAATAATTTAATCTTAATAAGTAATGAAAATCAGATCTCACAAAACATAGAAAAGGGTCAAGATCGTGTATTGCTTTATTTTATTCCTTTCTTCACTTTTGTGTTTCTATCGTTGCAGCTTTAAACTGAGTGAAACAACACATCTATGACAAAAACAAAGTGCAAAATGTTCAATGCTGAGTGAAACTTAAGCTTAAGCAAAAGCTACATTCTTTCTCACCTTTTGTCTCTTTAGCCTATTATAAGGCTTCGTATCTCATCGTGTTTCTCATGGCCTTGATGTTAGCTCTCTCTTTTTTTTTTTCTTTCTTTTTTTCTTTTTCTAATAATGCAATGTTTATTTGGTCTATTGGGAGCAATATTACTATTTATGGTTGGATAAGTTTTCAAATATTGTCTATGTTTGCTTTCATTTTTAGATCAGCAAAAGTGATTTAAAAGATGTATAATTAGTTTTGATATGTTTAAATATGATCGAGTAAAATTGATTTTCTCTCTAAATCACTTCTAACTTGAATCTAAAATTTGAAGCTTTTGTTTATAATTTTTTGTACAATTGATTTTACATTAAATTGATTGATGAATTCACTTTTACATGAATATATTAGAACATAAACGTTACATTTAACACACTTTAGATAAAATAAATTTTAAGAAATCAATTCATTAAAATCCATTTCTTCCACAATACAACTAGACACGTAATTTAGACTTTTGATTTGGTTGTTGAAGATGCACATTACTTATGTGATGAGGAAACTTTTATGTGTCATTTCATGAAGAAGAAGAACAAGTGTCATTACACATGAGTTTGCCTATGATTTCAAATATTGTTACCTACAAATTTATGTACCCCATGTGCATGACTAACTTCAATGCTCAGTAAAGTATATGAATGAGTTTGAATTACCAATATTACGATTGAAAATTACTAGCTGTATCTCTACTTATTCATTCTTTTAGTGAAAAAAAGTTTATTCTTAAATATAAGTTTCAATACAAGTTAAAAGATATACTAAATTTATTTTTCTAAATATAAATATCGCTAACTAATAACTTATTTTGATAGATGAAAAGACAACATTAAGAGCAGAGGATTGTTTGTTTCTGAAATTTAAGAGCACGATAACTATTGAGGCTTGATGCAGAAGAATCATAAATATTCACTATTACAATTTTGTATAGCATAACTGGGAAGATTTTGAATCAAATATATAGTTCATTTTTTCTATTATAATTCTTTCTATATGTGTGTTTCATGTGGATTGTTATTTTTTCTTGAAATTGCGGTCGTTCATTACAGATTATAAGTTGTATTATCTTATATATGAGGCACCTGTTTTGGTACCTTGAGCCTTTCAAACCACCCTTTATTATTATTGTTATATACTTTGTGAAACCACTTTGACCCTCCATGCAAATTTTATTTCTGTTACAAGTTTTCCTTATGTGACTTGAATCATGTCACAAGTTTTGAACCCTATTATGATACATCAATTTCATTTCTTTTGGAGTTAGATATATTAGTGCAATACTTGTCATGGTTTGAAATTAAGTTTAAGGTTGCTATTTGGAATTAGCAACATCATAAGTTTGGGTTGAGTTACCAATAAAACTTGGTTATCAAAATAAAAAGTAAAATGTAGATAAAATATCAAAATGATGGTCTACAAAACAAACTTAGTCAACTCCACAAACTTTGCAGCATACTCTGTCACAGACATATCACCCTGCTTCAGCTCTAGAAACTCAATCTCTTTCTTCCCGCGAACATCTTCCGGAAAGTATCGGTTCAGGAACTCTCTCCTAAACACAGCCCAAGTAACAGCAGCACCTCCATTTTCTAGCACCGGTTGAATACTCACCCACCAATCATCAGCTTCGTCAGCTAACATGTGCGTGCCAAAATGCACCATCTGTATATCCGTACATTGCATAACTCTGAAAATCCTCTCGACCTCCTTAAGCCACGTCTGAGCTCCATCAGGGTCATACCTCCCCTTAAAAGTAGGTGGATGGTTTCTCAAGAAAGTTTCCAGCATCCTCACTCCATCATTACCACCAACATTATTTTGTTGCCCCACAGCTTGAGCCATCGCTTGCAATGCAGCAGCAAGAGCAGTATCATTTCTTCCAGCCATCTTAGTTCTCTACACAACAATCAACAATCAGAACAACATAATAATTGTATTCCAACTGTTAGACGACAATACTCGACTCAATCTACTTGGCCGGACGGACCGACCTGCTCTGATACCAATTGTAACACCCCGTTTTCCCAAACATAAATAAATATAAAGAATATCAGAGTTTTCATTCATAAACGGAGCATTACATTCATCTTACAACTTTTCCACAAATATAAATAGAATAAAGTACTATTTATTAAAATAATCTGTCTTTATAAAAATCCAATAAACATGCAGCGGAAATAGTTTCAACATCATAAAATGGTATGTGGCTCTAAAGGCCATAACATCCACACCATACTTATTTATTATGGAAATAGTTCAAAACGTTCAAAAGGAAATACGTAACATGGAAAACATGCAATAGACAATCCCCATCCCGTTACGTATCAAAGCATCCTAGACGTACGACACGGCGGAGATTACTCACAACTGCACTATTCTTCGTTACCTGCAAGTTACTCATACGAAGAGCAACATTTTCAAGCAGAAGGGGTGAGATTTCACATTCATTTATAGCAAGCAACAATTCATAAAATATAATCAACAACCATATATCCAGCATAGAATAAACATCACATAACATCATTTAATAAAGGTAAAACAGCAACAACAACATCATCAACAACAACAACATCAGCAACAACAACAACAACATCATAATCAACAACAGCAACAACTTCTCGAATGATCACCAATTATATTATGCAATGACGACCCTACAATGCAACGACGACAACAACTCATCTTAACATCACATCGACTTGACAATGCAATATGCATGTGGTACCATCAGGACATAAGCCCCCATCGCTAAAGGTCAAATAGGACCTGTCAGGCATTGAGTCCCCATCGCTAAAGGTCATAAAAGGACCTGTCAGGCATTAAGCCCCCATCGCTGACTATGCTATGCAACAACACGACTTAATGCAACGACACGACTCAAATGCAACAATCTTCAGATATCACATCTTTATATAACACATCTTTAAATCATACATCTTCAAATAACACATCGAAAATAATACATCACTTCCACATTATTATATGTTTCACAAATTAAACTTCTCTAGACATACCAATAATAATCCATAATTATAAGGTTACCATAAAGAGAAGAAAATAATTGAACAGGTTGCATAACTCCATGATAAAAGTCAGGTTCTTTTCCAAACACAGTGAGAGCCATCAAATTTATAGTAAATGACGTCACCAAAACTAATATAAAGGATATCTAGCATGATCACCTAAGATAGTAGGACTTCCAATCTAGCAGGAGTGCATCACATATAGTCAATTTAAAAGGGAAAATACACGTTATGGACATCCCATAACACGTATTGCAACTTTGAATTTCAAAATCCAACTAGTTTCAAAATACAAAACAAATTCATATGTACTATCGTTTTGACCATTCGTGACTAAAGAGTGCAATCACTTTTGACTTCATAGCTCTGAAATTTTAAAATTCA
Organism: Medicago lupulina; assembly: GCA_958299785.1. Classification (NCBI taxonomy): domain Eukaryota; kingdom Viridiplantae; phylum Streptophyta; class Magnoliopsida; order Fabales; family Fabaceae; genus Medicago; species Medicago lupulina. The sequence continues at coordinate 36,209,797 of OY283144.1, read as the reverse complement.
TTGATTGAATCAAGAACCAATTCGAAGGAATATAATCAAGAGAGCACCTCACCCTCTATATATGTTTAAATTGATATATAAATTACATGAATACTTTACAAGAGATCATATATTCGTATTAGAGTGTTCCTCAGAAAAATATATTCGTATTAAAATTAAAAGGTTAAAACGATAAGCAGCGGCTGAATCAAATTTACCAAATCATGTCATTGAAACAAATAGGACAATAATATTTAGGCTTAATTGCACTTTTGGACCCCTATCTTTCTAAAAGTTGCGGTTATGGACCCCTAACTAATTTAAATACAAAACAGCCCCCTATGTTTTGATTCTTTAGCAGTTTTGGACCCCCAAGACAAAAAATAAATAAAAAATTGACACGTGGCACCTCACTTAGGGTGCCACGTCAGCATTGACCGAGTCAACAATGGACTGGGGGTCCAAAACTGCCAAAGAATCAAAACATAGGGGGCTGTTTTGTATTTAAATTAGTTAGGGGTCCATAACCGCAACTTTTGGAAAGATAGGGGTCCAAAAGTGCAATTAAGCCTAATATTTAATCACAACAGCATATAATAACATGAATTTGACATGAGTTAATTAAAAGAAAGATCATGAGATAGGGAAAATAAACACAAACCCTTCACTACCCATATGTTTATACAACCCTTACGATAAATAGAGACTCCCCCCATACATTAATTTATGGAATTAACTACACTTTCAACAATTTTTATTGAATTTAACCTAACTTTTACAACACCAATGAAATTCAACAAACAACAACATGATTAAACCCTTTTTAGAAATTATATGCTTATGATTAAAGAAGGTTAGTCTCACCCTTACCTTAGATTGTTTTCTGAAATCAAAAGCAGCGTTCTTCGTCCTTAGGGTTCTCTCTCTGAGTTCTCCTCTTTTCTCCTCTTTTCTCCGAAAACGTAGGTGTTCTGTTTTCTAAACTCTACTGACTCTTAACCTAATTTATTTACTCTTCTCACCAAAAACTACTCTCTTCCCTATTATCTTATTATTTCCAATAATATCTCTCCCCCACTTAGAATATTAAAACACATAATATCACATAATATAATATTTCATCAAATATATATATTATAAAACAAGTTATATTATACTAAAAATGCAATAACTAATAAAATATTAAATATTAAAAGTAGGGTGTTACATTAGTGGGTTGTGGTGATTAATTAAGAGCTGGTGTTTACTCGTTATTTTTACTGTAAGAGAGTAGAAATTTGTGGATTGGATTAATTAGAGCGTTGAAGCCATAAAACATTTTGAGAGTTAGGCCCATTAGTGGTGTGTCTATAGAACCCATGTCTTAAGACAAAACTAGGGTTAGAACATTCATTTTCACAACACTAGAAAGAGGTAGAGAGAAAAGCTAGAGAAAGAGGAGAAAAGGGTTAGAAGAGAAAGAGGCTTCAAGAGCAAGAAGGGTTGAGGATTCTAGGAGCTAAAGTGAGGCCAAGGCTTGGATTCTTGGAGATTGAGGTAAGGGGGATAGTATTCAAGTATAATCTTTTCATTTTAATCTCTTTTCTACCCATGTTCAAAAGTGCTTATTTGAATAAGTGATTAATTTGAATTTAGTTGTAGAAATACGTGCTTAATTTTGATTTCATGTTTAAGTATGTGAATTGAATGATAATTGTGTTGTTGATGTTAAATTTGCATGCTTGAAATGTATAGATATGGTTATGTTTGGTGTTTGTACAAAATTGGTAGAAAATGATGTTGTGGTTGTTAAATTGTGGATGATTTCATGATTAAATGATGTTGTTGTTGTTGCGGAATGTGTTGTTGATGAATTGATGCATTGGGTATTCATATTTATGGATTCGTGATGAAAAATTGGAATGTTGTTGAAGGTTTTGGTGAAACTTGTTGGATTGTTGAATTATGATGAAATGTTGTTTTGCTTTAAGTTTTGCGTGACTTTGAGTGCCTTATTGTGTTCATATACCTGTAAACAACTTTTGGGGACGAGTTTGGGTATTTGGAAGATCAAAATTTGGGATTTTGGGTGAAAAAGGGTTGGAACCCGTAACTTTTTTGACAGAGCTGATGAATGGTCTCTTAAGCGAGCAGACCTAGTAATTTTTGGACGTTGGTCGCTTAAGCGAGCCACAAGCGAGTTGTAAGCGAGTAACGACAGAAGTTACTGGAAGTTGGTCGCTTAAGCGAGAAGACCTTCGCTCAAGCGAGTAGTGCCCAATTCAGCTTTTCTTCGTTTCGTTTCGTGCATTTGGGGACCAATCCAGGCTTTCTAAAATGTTTCTTTTGACTTGTTTAACTTCTGTTTATACACTTAAACCTACTGGAACATCGTTTGAATCGAATTGGACTTGATTTTTGTGAATTGAACTTGACTTTTGGAAAATGTCTAAGAAGCCGATTTTTCCGAAACTTGTTTTTTTCAAGAGAATGAAGGAGGGTTATGGATGTATACTATTTATGTGATTACTAAAAATGGTTTTGCTTGATTTCATCGAGAGATAACTTGCTTTACTTTGAAAATGGAATTCTTTTGGAAAAGTGGTAAAGTGAGACGAACTTTGTGATTTGTGAGATTTCATAGTAATTGGCCGATGAAACGCACATGTATGCATAACTACACTCATATGTGATTAATGTGTATACATAGTTGAGGAAATTTAGTTGTTTTTCTTAGTTTTGGTTCAATAGTCTTAGTTGTTTCAAAGTTGTGAAATATGATACGAACTTGGTTGAAAATAATCATTGAATCTGATTACCTTGAAAATCCTTTATGAATAGTTTGATATGAATAAATAAAGATGTATGAATGATTGATGAGTGTTGAATATGATGTTTATCATAATGTGGTGTATTTTCTCCTTTACTTGAATTGTGAGAATTATATGAAGTTGTTGAATTACTATGGTGATGTTGTTGGTGTTTATATATGTTATGTGCAATTATGTTGTTGGTGAATTTTCTTACATGTTATTGGTGTTGAATTGTTGGTGTAAGCATGTATTGAAATATGTTGGTGTGGATTGTTGAAGTTGTATGAAAATATGCATTGTTGTTGAGTCATAGGTCCATACACTGTTGATGTCGGATTTCATATCCATGTTGGTGACGAATATTTTGTATTCAATTATTCGGGTTGATTATTCGGGTTGTTTATGATGTGTTTGTTGCATCATGGGGTGACGACCTCGCAGTTGATATGGTACCACACGTGTCTAGAGTCGGTCTAGGCACATTGCATGTTTAGGATGAGTCATAATTGTTTGTGTTTTGTGTGAATTACGTGTTTGGTGTTGTTGTGTGCTTGGTGATTATTTGCAATTGATGAATGTGCTAAAATTATTGGTGATAATTTGGTGAATGTGTGTAGATGTGTATATATTGATGCTTATTATGAACCATGTAATACTATGACTATTTATTCCTGATTATCCTTCGATTATGATTGATGTGAAGCTAACCCCAGTGGTCTGTGGTAGACCGTCTACCTATTTGTATGAATGGGTAGACGGCATGCAAGATTAGTTTTATTAGCTTGCTTGGTGAGTGCTCGAGGATAGCGGGAGCTACCTCCGTTGGCTGTTTTATTTTCGTGTCTTAGATAGGCTCTGATCTAGGACGGTGTCTTTATGTTGCTTCAGATTTATTATTTTTATCGTTGAGATTTGCCCATATGTCGGGATTTGATTATTATACTATGTGAATGTATTTATGAGTTGATGACATGACTACTTGAGGTGTATCATATATATTTCCGCTGTGATGTTTTTAATTGTTGAAACTTTTATGCATGTCTATTGTGAAGTATGCGAAGACGTGACGTCTATTTCTTGAATATTTAGTATATTTGCGTAATTTATCGCTTTAATAGAATTAGGGCGTTACAGTATGTACCTTGAATGTATGTTTAGAATTGCTTCAATCTCATAGCAAGGTACCATCACATGACGACTGTAACACCCCGTTCTCCCACAACGTAATTTTAATATAAATAATCAGAGTAAATTAGCAACGGAGCATTACACTGCTTTTCAAAAACTATTAAATAGAAAATAAAACTATTTAATTTCAACAACATTGAATCTCATAATAATTGCAGCAGAAAATTCTTTTCAACATAATATTCTTCTTCAACAAAATATTAGCACAAAGGCCTCAACAAAGTTAAATATTATTCAACAGGAATAAACTCCAACAACATTGTTTTCAAAATTCGATACATAAAGGAATGAAAGAACAAGACAACGTTTTCCCCATCCCGTTACGTATCAGAGCCCTAAGACACTTTGAGCCAGACATCCAACTAATCTTCAATACCTGCAAGTTACCCATACGAAGAGCAACATTTTCAAGCAGAAGGGGTGAGATTCTCAAACAATAACAATAGAATTACAATTCATCAATTGAATCTAACACCCTAAATTCAACAAATACTTCAATATTTAAATGTATCATGGATAACAACATATTCAATTCATCCAACAACAACAACACAACAACAGCTCAAGCGACGACATTGACCATGCAATGACACAACGACGACAACCAACAACAACGACTACGACAATGACCCAATGACAACAACTAATGCAATATGCATGTGGTACCATTTTACGCGTTTGAATGACAAGGCATTCCAGGGCATGAGCCCTCAACAGTTTTGGATGGTTAAAGCATACCAGGGCATAAGCCCTCAACATTTGAATGACCTAGCATTCCAGGGCATAAGCCCTCAACGGTTGAATGATTAACATTCCAGGGCATGAGCCCTCAACAATGCATGAGTACGAATGACTCAATGTGTATATCTGCATACAACTCAACAACAACAGCAACGACAATGACAACGACAATTGTGCCTAAATCATTTATGACACACTCCTCAACTTGGACAACAACGACACAACGACAACAACAACGGAAATCAACAATATAGCATATATTATTATATTTATTTATATATACAAGTATTCACCTGGCTTCACTTCCATTTATAATATTTCAAAAGGAAATCAAATTTGATTATACAAGACATAAGTTAAATACTCATAAAACACCTCAATTTAACTTCTCATACTTAAGTTTGAAGTTTGGGAACTAACCATAGGTTTTGGACTAACTTGGAATAAGTTATGCTAAGTTTTTCTTAAAGTTTTCCTCAAGACCCACTTGGAGTATTTTCATCATAACTCAAAATGCATAAAACATTTTCAAGTCAATCCAAAGACATTGGAAGGATAACTCAATTGTCTACAACTTTCATGTTTACATCAAAAGCCAATTCAAAACAGAAATGTGAGAAAAGGATGCAAGAACGCAAAATAGGGGATGTTGTACAGGACCCAGCACGCTTGAGCGTGCAAGTGCATGCTTGAGCGTGCGAAAATGACGAAAGTTGGGAAAGTGCACGCTTGGGGCTCGCTTGAGCGTGCGATCAGTTTCAAAATCTGGGCACAAGTTTGAATGCTCGCTTGAGCGTGCAAGTGGACGCTTGAGCGTGCGGTCATCTGGGTAGGAAAAAGCTCTACGGGTTTTCTAACCCTATCTCAACCAAAACCCAATTTTCAACCCCTGATTACCCAAAACGTGTTCTAACAGATGTTTATAAGTTCAATATACAACAATGCACAACAAAGTACACAAAACAACAACATCAAACAGCAATTCAACTCATCTCAACAATGGTTCATATTCTTCAAAAACCTAACCTTCATTCTCTCAATTCTCACTAACATCATGTTAAGATCAAAATCAGAATTACAACAATACTATTATTGAGAGATAGCCTCACCCTTACCTAAATTAAGATGATTCCAACAGTTCTACAAAAAATCAAATCTCCTCTTGACTCTTCTCCCTTGTTCTTGGCTTCTCTCCCTTTTTCCCAAACTCTGGTTTTCTCTATTGTATGTGAAATGTTTTCTGCCTTTTCTTTTCCTATTCTAACTAATATTCCTTAACCCCCTTTTCATTTCACTTAATTCCCCTTAATTCCTATAATTAATATGTAACCCCAAAAACTCCATAAATTCTATTTTCTTACTTATTTCTATTAAATAATAAAACAACTAAATAATAAAATAACAAAACACCAAATAATCACACAAATCATATAAAATCATATAAAATACTTAAAATCAACCAAAAATAATTAAATCACAACTAGGGCGTTACAACGACTGAAGTGGAAAGAGTAGCAATTTGAGCACTATCTCCTGAAAGGTATTTTCCATCGTCGAATTCCTACAAATTCTAACTTTTTGCAATTTTGTTGCTTCAGGATAAGCAACAGTCTAAGTTTGGGTTGTGATAATGGAATAACATGATGTTTTTAGCTATGTTTTTAGCTATGTTTTTAGTTATTTTCTTTGCATTTGAAGGCAAATTAGAAGTCAATTAGAGGATTTGTCAACATATTCAACGAACTTTGTTTCGCATATTCAATTAGAGGAAATGTTTTGCATACCTCTTTGAATTTCAACAATGCACTTGCATATGAATCCTCCGTAGAAGAGTCAACCACCTCTCTCCAAACCCTCACTATTTTCTTAACAAGATCACAATGCTTCTCATCATTCACTTCATTCACTTCTTTCTCAACAACTTTTGCATCCGTAGGCTTCGCTTTGACTCTACAATCCGTGATACAGTTAGCTTCGCATTCTTCTTAATATGAAAATAACAAAGTACATGGTTTGTTTTAGGTAGAACTTTGGCAACGGCATTCATCAAAGTGTTGTCCATATCGGTAACAACCACCAGGCATGCTGAGTTTTAAGGTCAAAAGACCAACCAACATCTCAAGGGCCCAAGTAAAGTTATTCTCTTGTTCAAAGGAAAGAAAGGCAAAAGCAACAGAAAATTCATTTTGATAGAGGTGAGACCAACAATCTCAAATAACGACATTCGATAGGTATTAGTTTTGTAAGTGGAGTCCATGACCAAAACGGCGGAAAAAGTGTTATGCATATAAATTGACTCCTAATGAGCAAAAAATATGTCTTCAAGAGTGGTGTCCTTACTATTTTCTCTTGTGAAATAGACGTATTTATGCTTTTTCAACTTTGAAATCAAGTATTGCATCTTCGTCTTGTCACGTCTTTGCCCCTTGCGCCATCTAGTTCGCGTATTGTCTCTTTGTTTTTTTCCTTCAAATATGTGAGAATATTCCTAGGCATCGCTAAACTCTCTATCACGTCGATAACTCTTTTCTTCACCCCCGCTTTTAGTCAACCTGCAAGAAGGTGGCCGGTTAATTTTGGCGCCAACTCATGGTTGTGAATTCCACAAAGCATTGCAATCAACCAATCTTGTGTACTCTTTTCAAAGAAACATTTCAAGGTTCACATTTCCTTGAGCCCGTGCCTTCGAGGTTTAGTTTCTTCGTCGTCTTAGGTGGCTTATATTCACCACTCCTTTCACATTGCGCATCGTCAAGTATGACCTTTTTAAACTAGATTTATCTATAGAAATAGTAAATACGGCCCTTGCCGCTTGTCGACGAACCCAACCAAGTAAATATTCTCACTCTGTCCATCTTTCATTTGTTGTAAAAAAAATGAGCCGGTGTTTATTTCTATACCACGAACACCGGTAGGTACCGGTTTAGGTTTTTCTTCAATGTGACCAATGTGAGCTTAAAAGGGAATTTTGACTTTCAACTTCACATTTACGGATGGTTTGCCTACGCCGGAAGTTACGTCTACGCTTCAATTTTGGTCGGTTTCGATTCAACGCCATCATCTGCTACATTTTCAACCATATCACTCTATGCCTATTGAATAAAAAATAACAAGGAAAAAATAAATAATAACTTGTGCAACAAGCTAAGAAAGGAAAAAAAAATGGCGCAAAATTTCTAAAATTGAGCATTACTTCTGCGTGACTTAAGCCACGCTAGTGTTAATATCATGCGTGAGTTAAGCCACGCAACCTTGACAACTGTGTGAGTTAACACACACTAGCCCTTGCTTCTTCTTCAAAAAAAATGACGAACCAATCAGCAAAACCAGCAAAAACAAATGAGAATATGTGATACATTACCTGATATTTGATGCTTGATCAGCGCAGAAACTTGCTTCCTGATGATCTGCAATGATTTGGAATGAAGATTTTGACCCAAAAAATCGCATTTTTTAGATTTTTTGAGGTGGAGGGAAAGAAAACGGTGTTTGGAATATGGACGGTTTTAAACAAAAACAGTAATCTACGTGAGTTAACTCACGCAGCGTGAGTAAACTCACGCAGGGGCATTTTAGTCTTTTCAGTTGAGAGCGAACAATTTCAATTGGATAAAGAACAAAATTCCAAGACTTATCTATTTATATCACCAAAATGATACTTTTAGTCTCAAGAGCAACTATAGGTTGAAAATATTTTCAACAAGGATACTTAGAAAGAACGTAAACGGATGATAAATTTTTGCAAATAAAGAGATTAGTAATCTATTTATTAAACAGTCAATTGTAGATAAAATTGACTTCTTAAATTGTGTTTTGCATCTTTTTAAATATTTGTTGTCAATTTTTATTTCACTCGTTGTTGCTCTATTTTATACATCATATAAGTAATTTTTATTTCATTTGTTGCTGCTCTATTTTATAGATCATATAAGTAAAAACTTATTGTGATTTTTTCACGTATGGGTACGTTTCAGATTAAATTTGTTTTTGGTATCAAGACTTGCAATTTTCAAGTTAAAGTTCCTAAGATTTTGTTTGTTTATTCTTTTTCTAGAGATTAAATGCATCTGTTTTTTTTTTTTTGTAAAATTTAAAAAGAACGAGCCTAAGTTTTATCTTAAATGTTTTGCCACCCACGCAGAATATTTGCTAGCTTCGCCGCTAGTTCAAACACTTCTGCTTTTCCTTATTTGGTTATAATTTCACAAGCATCAACGCTTTTGCTGGCAGAATCAAAGAACACGTGAAGGTGTGTAATAGAAGTCATTTTTACATGGTTTTATCTTTCTAGTTGTAAAATTTCTAGTTGTGATAAAAGCATTTTACTAACTCAATGTGAAAGACACAACAACACAGGACTTGGGCAAAATAGTGACAACATTATTCTTTCTGTTTGTAGTTCTGATCTAACTGCTATTATCATACATATGATAATAAAAAGGTCATAAAATTAAATCATACTATCAAAGTTTGAAATTTGAATATGTTAAGGTTTGGGTCTTGAAGACAAATTTATACAAGCTGTAATGGCATTGAGATGTTAAGGACAAGATTACAATCGAGTGCAAAGAATCTCAAACAGGAACAAACTTTTATTCTCCCATGGAGAAGGATGAACACGAAAATTTTACAGATATAATTTGATCCTTTGAAGTTATTATGAAACCCGTGTTGGGAGCCAAATATTATCCCAACAGAAATGAAAAATCCCATTTACAGAGAGAAAAAAAATACTCTCAATCTGGATCGCAACACATAGAGTCATAGGGCATTGTAAAATTCATCAAGAACCAAAACCAGTCAAATAAGCCTGAACATAACATAAATTTGATTCAATAATAATGATTGCTCTTGGATTTAAAAGACAAACGACCAAACTAAAATTATGAGGAAAATGTTGAAAAGTCAGATATATCAAATGCCTCAAATATGTTGAGTTCAGAAAAGATTTCTCCTTTCACACATCTAATTGAATCATCATTCTAGTATTTAACTCAAACTAATAACTACTAAAAAGGTTATACAAATCAATAAAAATTCACAGTACTTACTAAATACATAAAATGAACAAGTCAGACAGTTTGCCTCAAGAGATTGAGTTCAGAAAAGATTACTCCTTTCACACATCTAATTGAATCATCATCCTTGTATTTAAATATAAAAAATAAACTACTATTGATGCAATTTCACAAAATAAAAATCCAGTAATATTTCCTACAATCAAAGGTTAACAACACTATAAAACTAACAATAAGCAAGTCAGATAGTTTGCCTCAAAAAGTTGAGTTCACCAAGGATTTCTCCTTTCATACATCTAATTGAATCATCATACTTGCATTTTGCCCTGTAAAAAAACAATTAACATTTCATTTGAAAAAAGTTAAATAAATGTTTTACCACTTGCTAGCTGAGACATTAAAAGAGTACCAATGAAACTGAACTTGAATCAGATAAATCTTTAGGTCAAAACTTACAAGAAGCAAATAACCAAAGATATTAACATTGATAAAAATAACAGATCCAATGATAAAAGGGTCTATGCCTCATAAATAAATAAAAAACAAGTGGTGGAAAAGATTTCATAGAAGGAAAACCCTAATATGAAACCTTATAGTAATTTAATTTAGCACAGCAATGACTCAAAACGCTTTCATTTTATTTGAAAGGCGATCTTAAGGGCGGTGCTTAAACATCAAATCAATGATAAACAGAATTAAAAACACAAATTAACAATAAATTAGTGTATCCCTCTGAATAAATTTCTCTTCAAGGAAATTCAGTCCACTACTTTTATGATTATAAATCATCATTGGGACAACCAAACATAAAAGAAAAAAAAAATCATTATAGAACAGAAACAGCTTCTAACATTGAATTGAAAGCTATGAAAAATCAATAATAATTAACATTATTGGATGAAACAAAGATAACACATATGAAAATTTTCACAAAATAAACATAAAAAAGAACAAAAACGACTTTTCCAACTTAAAATAAAGAACATCTCTGTTTTAATTTGTAAAGTCGTTTTATTCTCTAAATGTTGAAACCCTAACAATCAAATTTCAGCTCCCAAAAGCGGCGCAACAGAACAGAACATCAAGCTATGAGGGTTTTGGTTGGTATTTATAGGATAAACATGGAGGATGATTTTCCAAATTTGCCCCTGATACTTTTCAAAATGACAATTTTGTCCCTACAGAAAAATTTAGTTAGACTCGGTGACTCAGCGAGTGTCGGTGGAAAACATCAAAATCAAAAACAGCCCATAAGCGCAAAATCAGTGTTATTCGAGAAAGTACCGTTTTTTGGGTGTTTTTTGAGTTTTGTGTTTTGACAATGGAAGCAATGAAGCAGAAGATGATAGTGGAATTGATCATATTGTTGATGATGGTTTTTGTTTTGAGTGTAAGTGGTTGGACTGGTGAAATTCGTGGAAGAGTTGTTTGTGATGTTTGTGGTGATTCTTCTCTTGGTCCTGAAGATCATGTTCTTGAAGGTATCTTTCTCTCTCTCTGTTTGGGATCATTTTGATTGAGTTTATGAAATGGGATTTTTGTGAATTTTATATGATTTTGGTAGAATTTATGAAATGGGTTATTTTGTGTGATGAAAGTTGTTTTTAAGTGTTGATATATAGCCTTATAGTTCTCTAACAAATTGTTTGAATACTGACACATAAACACCAGTAATAATTTGAGTAAATGGAAGTGTTTGAATGTAACCAATTGAGTTTGTTTTGGATGCTTAGCACATCTTCAATTTTAAGTGTCAGTGTTGTGTTTTGAAATTTGTATTTTCCTTTTATGAATAAGTGGGGTTTTTGAAGTGTTGGCTAGGAATTGAGTTATGTTATGATGTCACTGTTGTTGTTTGACTTGTGGAGGAAGTTTGTTATTTAACAATTGGCTCTGGACTCGATTATTTCAGTCATTAAATTTTTGTTAGAATTGCTGGCACGTAATTTGGAATTTGTTTTGGGAATTTGAATTTAATGAGAAATGGTGCCATAAGACATGGAAATGATGCTGATGTTGATGATGCCGAAGGCATGTTCTGAATTATTTGTTTTTCTCCTTTAATTGACCATTGAATTTGTAGGTTGTAGATCTTGATGAGATTAATAACCTCTATTTAGAGTGGAACTGTTGATATACTTCCCCCTCAACTACTAGTCTAGTTTAATTTCTGGACTATTTACATATTGATTTTGAATTATGGTATTGTGGTTTGGAAAAGATATTTGCAATTTCTTTGTTTGAAGTTTATTTGTATTGAATATTAATGCAATGAGTAATATCTAATTGCTATGGAGATGTCTAACTTTTCTTTCTTATGCTTTTGTTTTTTTATATAAGAAAAACTGTTCTTATCTATTGTATAGATTGATCTATGCAACTTACACTCACAATAATTTAGGAATTACGTTTCAGTTTTGTTATAAATCTCAGATCAACGACTGCTGCATTTTGTTTTAATTTTGTGATGTCCCTTTCGGCGGCATCAGAAAACCTAATAGGTTAGCCCCTTAGATAGCAGAAAAGCTAAGAGGGATATAAAGTTCACTTCATTCATCACTATCTCTCTTATAATCACCTCACTTTATTAGTTGTTATCAGAATGTCTTAAAATAATTCCCAAAGTAAATTTTCAACAGAAACTTTACTGTACTTATACAATGTTTGTTACTCCATAAAGATTTTGGTTCAGTTCCTTGCTATACACATAAGTGTTTAAGTCAATTCAAGTGTTATTCACATAAGCTGATTCTTGTTAGAAGGGATATAAATGATGTAATTTAATGTTCCTGCAATCGACTTTATGGGGAAATATTAATATCATCTCCCAGAGTATGAACCCTAGGAGGAATAGTGTCCTTTACAAATGCAGCAATTCTGCAAAGGCAGAGCAGAGAGTTTAACCCAATAGAAGAATAATAATTTGCAAGGGGGGACAAATACCGTGCATGTAAACAACGAATTTGGATACCCTGCAATCACAGATTCCCACATTCACGTTGCTAGATACATCGGTAGCCGTTGGATTGAGATTGGACGGTTTAGATTTCAAGCAGAATTTTGATTTTTTGAAAAACTTAAAAACTGAGTTTGAAATCTGCACTGTCCGATCTCGATCCAACTCCCACCAATTATGCAGCTGAGTGAGTGAATGCGAGAAACCTGTGACTGCAGGGAATCCAAATTCACAAACAATGCCTACCTCATCATTCTGTTCCCTCTCTCTTATACACTATTTACACAAAATCCTTCCACTTGGAGTTAGTTGTTTTCACCCTTTGGCATATTCTCTTTTCTTTCTTTTGCTGATCTCTAACACCATTGTCTTCTACCAATCATATTCCTTCCATTTCAGCTGTCTTGTCATTGTGTGGGACCCTCTCAATAATTGGTTTCCACACCGTTGTTCAGGTGCCTAATAGTAGTGAAGACAAACTTATTGGAATGTCCTGTTTGCTAGAGAGTATGTTAATCATGAAAAGTGTCTGTGAGTTGTTTTTGAATTCATAAACTCATTCTCCCAAAAGGTTTGATGCGCATAAACCTTTTAAAACCTTGGTTTAGTGTTGTTAAGTAACCGGTAGCATCGCTATACTGCTGTTACATATCGGGATTTGGAGCAACCGTGATGAAAGCCGATACAATATTGTGATTCCGATATCACAGTATCACTGCAATAGCGGTGCTTTTTGCATATCGGTGATATCCGTTATCGCTTAAATAGCGGAAGTTTCTGTTTTTTATGCTTTTGCCCTTAGAATAACATTAAAAATATCACGTGAGCTGAACTCTTTTCAAAATCATCAAAATAAAATAATATTGAGTCGGTGATAAGAGTGGGTCTTATATAACCCCTAAATCCCACAAGCTAGATAACCTCTCATCACTGAACAACCTTTGCCTCTCCATCTTATCTCTTGGCTTCATAATTATTTTCCTTCCTTTGCTAATCTCTAACACTATTCTCTTCTACCAATCACATTCCCTCCATTTCAGCTGTTTTGTCATTGTGTGGGACCCTCTCAGTAATTGGTTTCCACATGATTGTTCAGGTGCCTAATAGTAGTGAAGACAAAACTTATTGGAATGACCTGTTTGCTAGAGAGTATGTTAATCAAGAAAAGTGTCTGTGAGTTGTTTTTGAATTCATAAACTCATTTTCCCAAAAGGTTTGATGCGCATAAACCTTTTAAAACATTGGTTCAGTGTTGTTAAGTAACCAGTAGCACCGCTATACTGCTGTTACATATCAGGATTTGGAGCAACCGTGATGAAAGCCGATACAATATTGTGATTCCTCTGTCACTGCAATAGCAGTGCTTTTTGCATATCGGTGATATCTGTTATTTCTTAACCCCACGAGCAAGGTAACCTCTCATCACTGAACAACCTTTGCCTCTCCTTCTTATCTCTACACTTCATAATCCATCTCCTTCAAGACATTGATTCTGAGGATTCCATTTAAGAAGTTGAAGGATATGCCTCACTATCGCAAAATGAGGATAATGATTATGTTAGGAGATAGGAAAATAATTAGATCTTTTTATCTTTTGACCCTAGATAGAACTACCGGTTATTAGTTGTACTGAACTATTTGGATTTTGAGTCTTAAAGTCACTTTTAATTTTTGTTTCTGGTTTTACAGAAGCAATGTATGCAACAATGCATCATGCTTTATTAGTTGTTTTGAGCTATTGAGATTTTGAGTTATGTTGGTCACTTTTTTTTATCTCTGTTAATGTTTTATTTTATATCAACAACTTTGCGGTTTCCGCTATTTGCCCGCTGCGCTATCCGCTATTTTCCGCAATCCGTTATTAATCACACTGTCTTGGTTATAGGTTAATGTTTATTTCACAAATGGCTGATTATCTTCATTTTAACAATTGGTAATTCGGGCAAACAGTTTCTGATTTATAGCGACGCATGTTTTGTTTTTTTACCTAAAAGTGACTCATTTATATGCCTTTGATGCAATGTCTCATGGGTGTATTCCCGGTTGTTTTAGCAACATTTAGAATTGATTCTATGACTTGTGGTCTCTATCAGAAATGAGACTGTTATCTTCTTGTATCTGGCTTCTAAGTTAACCACATTTGCATATTTAACCATTTTGGTGATGAGTCATGTTCCATTACAATACCTTGTTCTTTTAGTAAGGATTCTGTTTGAATTTAAACATTGATACAACAAAGGACAGGTGAATGTGGTCAAATAGTCATCCTCTAGAATTGGTGTAAGTCATCTGAAGCATTGACAAATACACGGGCACGACATTGACACTTAGATGCCAATAATAATTTAAGGAAATAGAAGTGATTTAATGTAACCACGCGTGTTGTGTTGGTGTCAGACACCAAACACACCTTTAATCCAAAGTTTTGATGCAACATATAACCCTTTTGCTATTATAGAAAGGAAGGGGCGGAGGGGGAACCTGGTACTATAGAGCTCTCGCTGTAGTGGGATCCTATGAAGAGTTGAATCAATTACAGATCTATTGTAGGTAGTGTAACTAACATTTGCAAGAGATTGAGTTCATGACTCAGAATCTGTAACATCTTGTCACACTGCAGCCCTCCAGCTTTTGTGCTGTCATGAAAGAAAAGAGAAGAAAGAAAAACCCATTTCAAACTTTTGGTTTAAACTAAAATTTAGTTTGCCCAGATTTATTTTAACATGAATATAACATATTGTAAGATTATTATTTTTTCCTATTAAAACAATGAAGTGGTTTTGAATGCTTTGATGTAGGTGCTGAAGTTGCTGTTCTTTGCATAACCAAGTCCGGCGAAGTTCTAAATTATCAGGCATTTACAGATGCTAAGGGGATATACACAGTAGCTGAGACAATGCCCGAGAGTGATCGTTGGGATGCATGTCTTGCTCGACCAATCAGTAGTTTCCATGAGCACTGCACTCGTCTTGGTGGTGGTAGTTCGGGGATTAAATTCAGTTACAATCATCCATCGGGATATTCACATGCTGTCCGAACGTTTGTTTACCAACCTGTCAATGTTCCAACATATTGCATCTGATATATACTATACTGACTTTTGTTGTTTTGAATCTGTTGGTGTCTGTGCTTGATATTGAACTGCAATGAAAACAGTATATGGATGTGTCTGCAATGTATTTATTATATATAAAAAACCTAGTAAAATTAGAGCATGAAAGTTATTTTATCAGATTGCATATGGCGATTTCATATTGTGATAGACAATCATTGTAAATGGTATTGCCATCTGAGATAGGTTAATCATGACTATATGAACACATGCAAATGAATGGAAAATATTAGTTTTTCTTCTATTCTTGACCACCCACGTATAGTCATGATTAACACAATTCACACACCTATTGTTTCCTACATAAACATTTAAATTTATATTCTTATAGTAGAATTTTACTATTTAAATGCAACAACTTTTGCCTCTAGTTAATGATGCATATCTTAAAATAACCCTTCAATTGATACAAGTTTTATTTTTCATCGATCTTTTATTCTAATGGAACAAGTTCTTATGAAGGGTCGATGTTAGTATACCAAATATAGAAATTATTTATTGGAAATTATGTCAGGTTATTTCTCACAATTTCAAAAATTAATTTTTCTCAATAAATAATTCACTATACGTGAAATCATTAACTTATGCTCTAAGAACACATGTCTCTTTTTAGGTATAATGTCTCTTCGAAATTAAGAATGGTCTTAAGAATATATTGTTTTTTTAATAATTTATTTTCCTTTGAAATAAATAGTATTTTTATGATCATAGTCCCTTTTTAGGAATAATAATGTCTCTTCGAAATCAAGAATGATCTTAATAGTTATTTATCAGTGTTTTTCGTAAACAAAAGTGTTAGTTTTAAAATGTTACTTGCAGGATTACGTTAGAAATCAAAGGACATGTTGTGCAATGTTTTTTTAGAAAATGTTTGAATGTTCTTAGGAATAAACATGAAAAAGATGAAGATCAATGTCTAATTCGACATTATTAAACAAGGTTTTAAGATTAAAAAGTAAGACTTAAACTTTAAAGATGAAAACTAAGAATTAAAAGACGGTGATTATTCATAACATTTGTTCTTTCGAACATGGCATGCTGCTCCTCAACACAACCATTATTCATAACATAATATCATATTGGTTTATAATTAGCCATATCCTCTGAGTCGAAGTCTTCCTCAGTGTCTTCTATTTCAGACACTACATCATACTTAGCAGGTAAGATTGAGACAACATTACGTATGTCGAAATCTGTCTCTCAGTCTAGAAAATTAGAATCCATGTCTTCATCTGCGACGTTTTTGTTTTCCTTGATTGACGTCAAGGGTGGAAAGTTCCTTTCCTTTAATAAATAGAGGATTTCATTCAGTTCACAAATCACATCAAATAGTTCTATTGAGTTATCGATAACTCTTTCTCTTCTCTTTTCTTTTTGTTCGATGTAATTTTGAGTTAATTCTCTCATTTCTTTTATGTCCCTGTGGAATTAAAAGTGTTCTTAAGATCGTAGTTTCTTCTTCAAGATATAATGTTCATTTGGATCTTAACGTCATAGTAATATGATTCTTCATGTATTTGTAACTTACAACATCTTTGTGTGATAAATGTGACATATATTACAATATAAAAATTAGACTTGTGATGAGATGAATACAATATACTAACTCATTTGTTATCTTTTTACCCCTTTCTCTCTATTCCTCTATATTTTACGACATCTTACCTTAGGGTTGATTAATTTCATCTTCTTTATCCAATTAGGCTTTCATTGAGTAAAAATTAGAAGTAATATTAATAATGCCTTAACTGCTAAGTATAACTTGAGATATAACAAATTTAGCATTAAAAAAAATCTCCTTTAGGATAGTTTTGAGAAATTTTGCCACTAGAGATTGACCAAAATCTTTCACCCTTACTTTGCTAACGTCAATAAATTGAAAACACATGCTCCTTCTGCTTTTAAATATAAGTAAATTTTGAATTTTAAGTTGATTCAATTAATTGATACAAAAATAATGGTTTTATACTTTTATTACATCCTTCTCTGTTCTGTTCGTTACAAAAATAATGGTTTTATTATACTTTCGTTACAACAGCTAAACCAATTACTAGTCTCAATCTAAAGTTGACATCCACTTGACCCTTTAAATTCCTCAAAATTACAAACTAACCACTTTTCTTCTTCTCCTTCCTCTTCCTTCCAATGGAGCACCATAACAACAACGACACCGGTTCGGGTCAATCTCAGCGACCCGATTCATTTGGCCGGTTCGGTCGGTTTGGAGGCAAGTATGTCCCTGAAACTCTCATCCATGCTCTCACTGAGCTTGAAGCCGCATTCCATTCCCTTGCTTCAGATCAAGATTTTCAGGTTCTCTTTTTTTTTCTTTCACTTTCTCATTTTTCATTCCTAAAATCACTTATTAATAGCTTATGCTTAAGAACAGGTTAGTGGGGTTCTAATGGACTATTATAGTATAAGTGATTATCATGTTTATGTATAAACTATTTTTATAAGACGGGCCTGTTTGGGAGAAACAATTTATTTGCAGTTTACATCACAACTGCTTTTCATGATAAGCGCTTATGTATAAGCTTGCACAAGCTATTTTTACTGCAAAAGATAAAATAATGTTAAATTGTTTTTGTATATGCTATAAGTTGTTTTTACACGTTATCTTTGAGAATTAATGAAAATAAGTTGAAAAAACCTTATGAAAAATCTCATTAGCTATTCTGAAGTGCTTGAGAAAATAAGTTGAAAACAGTTTGAGCCTGTTTGGATTGGCTTATTTGAGCTTATCTAGTGACATAAGTTTAGTGAGATTGTTTGTTAGAACTTTATGAAAAGGACATTGTTTAAAAGTTGTTTTTAGCTTATTTGCATAAACTCTACAAGATAGCTTAGGAAAACAGCTTATAGCTTTTACACAAACAATTGAACTTTATTTTATATTGCTTTAGAAATCTTATTAATAAGTGCTTATCATGATAGATACTTATGCTTGAAATTGCAAATTAAGTTGTGTTTATCCAAGCAAGGCTTATGGATATGTCATAAGTTGTTTTTATAAGCTCTTACAAACAGTCTCATTCTCACAAGTTTTTACGTCCGGAGATAAGTTCAAATTAGGCAATCCAAACAGACTCTATGTGGTAGGGACTAGGGAGTGTTATATTGTGTTTAAAAGAAAATTTTACATCCAGTTAAAACTATAACGACTCTAGTTCACATAAGGGGAAACAATTTTTTGGTTTCCTACACTCTTAATTGTATATTTTCATTTAAAGAAAATCTCACCGTCACGGCCTGACAATGACTTTGGCTCTTAAAAGAAAATCATGAAAAACAAACAAATAAGAGTGTCTCAAAACTCAACTCATATTTGTTTCCCCTTATTTTTGCTGAACTGCCTCTAATTAGACAACTGTTTTAGTAGCTTGATGTATGATGACAAGGAGAACCATGAGTTTCGACTTCTTTGGCAACAACGTATGTGGTTTTTGGAGTTTCAGACAATTTTCACATACACGTACAAGTCCTTTGTAGACCACTTATCAACATGTAGAACTTGCCTTTGTTTAGTTACCTCTGAATCTCGTAACCCATTCTGGTATTTCATTTTGTGGATAAAACTCAATGGGTATCTTCATGGACTAAAAAAGTTTAAGATTTTTACAGAAAGAGCTGGCTGGGGTTCTGAAGGACTATGTAGGTAGGGAGAGCCCTCTTTACTTTGCTGAGAGGCTGACAGAGCACTACAAGCGTGGTAACGGTGAAGGGCCACACGTGTATCTAAAGAGGGAGGATCTCAACCACACTGGCGCTCACAAGATCAATAACGCTGTTGCTCAGGCTTTGCTTGCCAAGAAATTGGGGAAAAAGAGGGTTATTGCTGAGACTGGTGCTGGTCAGCATGGAGTTGCCACTGCCACCGTGTGCGCTCGGTTTGGATTGGAATGCGTTGTTTATATGGGTGCACTAGATATGGAAAGACAGGCCCTTAACGTGTTTAGAATGCGCCTTCTTGGTGCTGAGGTATGTGATCTTCTAAGTGCCTTGAAAACAATATGTTTGAAATTTTCCTGATGTTTGATACTTATTGTTCAAGTGAATTATTTTCCAATTGATTGATCCTAATTGCCATCTGCGCCTCTGCGGTAAACATTTAGCAACTTAACTTAGTATTGTAGACCAACTTTGATGTATTGACATTGTAAATAGGCATCGGAAAAGGCTTCTTGATGGTAAATTAGGATTGCAGGGTTGATCCATTACTAGATGTGGAGTTGAAAGTTTTTGTCTGGACATTTTAATAAAAAAAATTGTTATTGGTAGATCTTAAGGACACTATTTGACTTATGAAGTTGAAATTAAACAATATGATAAGACTTGGTTGTTTGTCTTACAAGTTTATTAATGTGTTAATTCGTTGAGCTTGATAATTACATAATTTTGGGATGTAGGTGAGAGCTGTACATGCAGGAACTGCTACACTGAAAGACGCTACATCGGAAGCTATAAGGGATTGGGTGACTAACGTGGAGACAACACATTACATTTTGGGTTCTGTTTGTGGGCCACATCCATATCCTATGATGGTAAGAGAGTTTCATGCAGTGATAGGGAAAGAAACAAGAAAGCAAGCATTGGAAAAATGGGGAGGGAAGCCAGATATTCTAGTAGCATGTGTTGGCGGTGGTTCAAATGCCATTGGTCTTTTCCATGAATTTATTGATGACAAAGATATGAGGTTGATTGGAGTGGAAGCTTCTGGATTAGGCCTTGAAAGTGGCAAGCATGCCGCTACGTTAACAAAAGGAGAAGTCGGTGTTTTGCATGGAGCAATGAGCTATCTTTTGCAGGATGATGATGGGCAAATAATTGAACCTCATTCTATCAGTGCAGGGTAATTCATCTTGTTGATATTTGGTTACCATATTCTTGTTGTCTATCCATATTTTGATATTCCATTTTCATTTTTTTTTCCGTTGTATAGGTTGGACTATCCAGGGGTTGGACCAGAGCATAGTTTCTTGAAAGATGCAGGGCGTGCTGAATACTACTGTGTTACAGACGAAGAAGCACTCGAAGGTAGGCTACCCTATATTAATTGCTTTGTCAAATGTACAATCACATGTTTAGCACATAATTAGTCCAAATTTTAGTTGTGCAATTACAAGAACACCAAATCCTTTAACCAAAAATAAAATAAAATAACATCAACAACCAAACCATATCTCACTGCGTGGTTTGATACAATATTGTCAAAATCAAGATTTTGCTTAAAATCGGGAGGGGGGTAGCAAGATCGTAACTAGGATCATAAGATCCTACACAATTAATTACGTAGGATTGAGAGTGGTAGTAGATCATAAAATCCTAAAAATTTGAAAATAATACTAATAATCTTTATATAGTGCAAATCAAAAATCACATACAAAACACGACAACCAAGTCCACTAAATAAACTACTCAAAGCTTAAACATAACAGTACACGCCAAGTCCATAACAGAAGATACTTAAAGCCTAACTCAAATCACTTACGTGCCAATCAACCATATCATCCTCCATAAGATTAACAGAGGCAGAGACGGTTGATGATGATGTGTGGGAGAGAGAGTGAGATGCAGAGAAGGCCGAGAGAGGGAAAGGATTGATCTGCCTTTGCGTTTAAGGTTTTCTATGTTTTTTTTTCCAACTGGGTCGTGCAAACCTGATTCTTTTTATCCCCATAATTAAGCAAGACTCAAGAATCGTGTAATTTAACGATCTAGGAAGCGAATTACACGATCTCACTACAATCTCACTCATAATACAATCTTGTTCTCGATTCAAATTGTGGGGAATGAGTAAGATTGTGAAATCGTATGATCTTATGATTTAACTCACGATTTTGGCAACAGTGAGTTTGATACGTTCGATGACATCATAATTCCCCATCAGGTATCAGTGTTAGATAAATGGGAAAGAAAGAAAGTGGCAGCCTGAGGTCTGAGAAAAAACAAATTTATAACAAGTGATCACTTCCATGGTAGTCAAAATCGGCATTTTGATAGTATAATCCTATGATTTTACGATTAGTGTTGCCTTGACGGATCATGACTACACCAAGTATCCTAAATTAGTGAAATCATGTATAATCTCTTCGTTAACGGTAAAATCCACTTACAATTAAGCATCATGTAGGTGCTGACTTGAGTTTTATTTAGTTGTTTTTTATACTAGTTTTTTAAGTGTTCTTTTTCCTATGTATGCTATTTTATATGCATATATTTGAGTTATATGAATTTTTTAAGGATTCTACGATTTGCGACTCGACCCCCCCACCGCACCCCCACATGGATTTTACGTAAAATCCTGATTTTGATTTTGACTACCCTGCTCACTTCTACAAGGTATAACTATTGTGGTTGCATAGCAATGAAGCACAATTCCATATTCAACATCCATTTTTGTAAATTTCCATTATTCTTAATCTGGTGTTTCTTTTATTTGTTCTATTGCTATATATTTAGCATTTGGATCCATTTACACATGCAGTTTGAGAAGATATCTTGCTATGATGTTATAGGCACCTATCAAATTTGAATGAGGAAAATCTTAAGTATGAAAACCTTAACAAACATCATTATTAGTCATCTGTTAAAAAATAGCATTATTTTTTACGATGTTGGCCTCCATTTACCACCATGAAACTAGACTTTATGGCTTATTCAAAGTGGGAGATTAATCTATCTATCCAAGTTTCTTAGGGCCTGTTTGAGTTGACTTATTTGAGCTAATATACTGAAATAAGCACTTGTGAGACAGTTTGAGAGATTCTATGGAAACAACTTATGACACGTCCATAAGCTGTTTTCAGCTTATTTTCATAAGCTCTGCAGGATAATTTATGAAAACGGCTTATAGCTTATACGAAAGAAGTTTGAATTTATTTTATCTTTGTTATAGAAATAACTTATACATAAGCACTTATATAACTAGTGTTTATGCTATAAGCGTTTAATTGAGTTATTTATCCAAACAGGGCCTAGGTGTATGTCGGGGCCAATTTATGTTTATATTAGCTGTGTGCAAGGCTTGTGTAACTCTGTACTGTTGAAAATTCTTTATTAATTTGGAATGAAAATAAGGTTTCTTAACTGATTGTTCAGGCTCAATGCCATTTATCATCACATACAGAAATTAACTTTATGTTATTTCATTTTCCAAGGTCAGAAGTTGAAGTTGCTTTTTATATGATGTATCTTGTTTTTATATCTGCAGCTTTTAAGAGAGTATCCCAGTTGGAAGGCATAATTCCAGCTTTGGAAACATCACATGCTCTTGCTTATTTAGAGAAACTCTGTCCTACCCTTCCAAATGGAACTAAGGTTGTGGTTAACTGCAGTGGTAGAGGGGATAAGGATGTTCAAACTGCTATGAAATACTTGAAAATTTGAAAGTACATGATTCAGTCTCCAGCATAGTTGAACAGTTCAGCTCTTGATTGACCTATTTTCTTTTCTTATCGAGATTGATGTGAAGTTGACTGAGTTTGAGGAGGATCGCTTGTAAAAGAATTCTTCTGGGAAGAGTTTAGTTTTTGGAAACCAATATATGCCTAGGAATTTTCTAAATGTTGTTACAATTATTACAAGGCATCAAAGGATACTGTCATTGTTTGATTTGAAGAATAAAATATCATGGAGTCATGTAAAATTATGTATCATATATAAATAAGAGATATTCTTTTTGACAGAATGAAGCATTGTCTACCTATCTTTGCCCCATTAGATTTTGTTTTGTTAAACCTTTATTCGCAGGTAATGTGTTAGTACATATGTCAGCACTCTTCCCTTCACTTCTACTTCTTTAAATTTAAATTTCAAAAACTTAGAACTAAAGAACTTAAATTATTTTTACATTAATATCTTCATTCAGTAGCATTGGTTCAAATTCAGGAACCGAGGATCGTTCATCTCTAGTGTGAGGTGTGATGAATGAGGCCTTGAATGTTGTTGTGGATAAAAAAGTTATATTTCACACAAGAACAAAATGTAACTGATCCTGTTGGACCTAAGCAGATTGTTGGTCGGCTGAGATCCATTGTGAAGAGGGATCAAACATTACTCTATCTGTTGCGAGTTTTGCTCTATTGCGTCGTCAGCCGCGAGTCCTCCTCCACTTGAGGGGGGGTGATGTCTGCACGCGTTTTGATGCCCAAGTCAGTAAGGAGTTCAGGACAGAGTGAGGTTATAATATGGGTAAGAAGTGTTATATTTAACTCAAGCTAAGCCTGAGTATATATAATGAATAAGTAGATCTTGACCGTCAAGCCTTCACTTGCTAGCTATGCCTGAAGGCCTAGATGTGAATAACCATCGGGGTGATCCGTAGCATAACTCCTGGATTGGAGGGTGAGGAATTTTCGGTCTAGACCATATTCCAGTGGGTTTTAGAGCGTGTCTATTGTATGATGTCGCCTGTTTATTAGACTTGGGTCGGACTCGAGCTTAATCGAATTCGGCCTTGTGCTAGTCTAGAACATATGCCCTCCAAGTTATAGGTTGAGGGTGTGACACCCCGAATTTTTATTTATTTAATTTAATAAGATTAAATAAGTTGAGTCTTAATTATTACTATGATGATGATGATGATGCATTTTGCTTGAGTATTATAGTATTGCTCGGAAGAAATAGAGTTTTGATAGTTATTATGACTTCATGGGAATTAAAAATTTAAAATAACAGGAGAGGATGGTAAAATAATTACTAGGAGTGAGAGGTGAGAAATAGTAACAATAAGATAAGTGGGGGAGAAGAGAGTAGATTATGATAAGTGGACGGGTGTAATAATAATAATAATAATAATAATAATAATAATAATAATAATAATAATAATAATAATAATAATAATAATAATAAAACCTTAGTATAAAGGGAAAATAGAAAGTCGGAGAAAAGAATAAGACAAAGAGTAGCCACGTGAAAGGAGAGAGCACCAGTCAAGGAGAAGCAAACCACAAACCTGCAAACTTTGTAGAATTCGAGGTAATGGGGTGAAACCTTTCATCATTGGGTTGTAAATGGTTAAAAGGGAGAATTAGGGTTCATAAAACTTTCTTATTATCTATGAATTCTGCAAAGTAGTGATGATATGGTGTATGTTATGATCATAGGAATCAGTGATAAGAACTAGTGATGATTAGTGATAAGGATTGGTAGTGATGAATAAGATAAAGGGAGAAAAGTGAGAAAACTATGGTTTATGATCAAAGGATTGAATCATGTAAAAAGTTGTTAGAATTAAGAAATTGAATAGAGAATTAGTGTTTGGATGTTAGGGTAACCATAAGGTGTTAATTGGAGACGAATTGGGAGAGTTTAGGGTCGAAAACGGAGTCCAGAGAGGTCCCCTAAAGCGAAATTGCATCAAAACTGCGACTTTTGTCACCTGTTAGGTGCGCACAGTTGTGCGCCTACATGACACGACCCGTGCGCATATTTCTGCCATTTTGTGTGTTTTTGATGGGGCACGGTCGTGCTCCCTTCCCAGGCTTAGAAAAACTTACTTTTATCCCTCAATTGAGTTCCTAAGGTGTAGGTTAAGTTCCCGAAGCAACATACTTAAGTGAGGGAAGTATATTTGGATACCTAGGATTGATTTCTTAAAATAAAGGTGATGTCCATGACATGAAGTAGTGCAAGGAGTAAGAGAGGATTGTAGAAAGAGACGTGAGATAGTGAACTAGGATAGTTGATGAATGAAAATATAATTCCCTTAAACAATAAGGAGCCTAAGGTTGGGATTAGATAAAGTAAAATATGAGATTAAGATAGATAAAGGATGGAGTGTATCTGTTAAGATATATTTTGTGAATGAATACAAAACTTCAAATGTCCGAGGTTTTAATGGAATCATCAACAAATGTATGATGATAATAAACACTTCGATGAATTGAACAAATCAAAGGTGCGTGTTTATTGCTTTTCTAAAATGTTAGCATGAATTTGAAGCTTGTACTTTGTGCAAAACCATTTCATGCATTGATATAGGAACCGTTTAAGGGGTTGTTGATCTCTACCAACAAATGTTTTTATATACGCATCGACCAGAAATCGAATCTAAAACCAAATGAAACCCATTCACTTTTGAAGAGCATATATAAAACCATGCATTATAAGTATAAGCTTGTACAAATACTGTTCAAGGCTATTGTAAACAAACGATCATACTAGTAAAATGACCCATGCATTCCATGGGTCACGTAATATTGCAATAATCATATAAAATGACCTTCTTGGCAATCGAAGGTAGTCCCGATGTCATTGGTGGGTTTTAGTGCCAGTCATCTCAGTTTAAGCTCAAGATTAGCTTAGAGTTTTGTGGTAGAGTTGCATGTCTATTTTCTATACTTTTAAATTTTTACTGCTGTAAGTATTATTGCCATGGGAGATGAATGTTTATACACAAAACACATTGCTGGAAAATGATTTATAATTTATTGTATTTTATTTAGATCACCATTGTGTAAAAAACTTTTGAAAGAAAATTATTTACTCTGATTGTATATTAGAGATGATCATGAACTATTTTTGTGCAAAGCTTATGAGTTGTTTAAAGTAAATAGAGGCACCTTCGCTAATAAAAACTGAGGTGTTACACCGCGTGAGGCATCCACACGGAGCAGCGTCCTACCCTTTGGCCAAAGAACACGACCATGGAGATTGTGTTTGCACATATATCCACACTGACAATACACTCCTCTGATATCATAACCGTAATTTTATCGCCTTTCAGAGCCGATTGTGGAAGCATGCTGACCGGAATGTCACAAACATTATTTAGGACTTTCACAAACATTTGTTGTGGAGTCAGTTTCTTCTAAGAGGTTGGAAAATTGATCTGTGTATCTTGTTTCTTATTAACAAAAAAGGACGAGGGAATGATCCAACGTTCCATGGTGGTGGTGGTGATTGAGTTTGTTAGACGGTGGAAGAATTGAAGAATACTTCAATGTAATGTAAAGGAACCTCAAAAATCGCCAGAGCTTAACATATTCAATCCTTATTTTATGTGAATTGTTAGATAAACATTCCTCTCGCTCGCTCTATACTTCAAATACATAGATTTTTTTTTCTCTGTCATATACCAAATCTCCCAACCGAAATTTCCAAAATATCACGCGTAAGTTAACTCACGCAGGTGTATAACTCAGCGTGACTTAAATCACATTGGCTTTAACACATGCATGACTTAAATCACGTTCAATCACATTTCGAACACCAACGTGAGTTGACTCACGCTGGTGTCAAAGAGCAAAGTAACAAAGAAACATGTCTTGCGTTGAATTTAATTTGGGTAACATGTTGTTATGGTCCCCACCAATACATGTGTAACTACTATGAGACTACTGTGCACAACTATTTTCCATAAGTAAATTTTCTATTGAAATTCAGTGTGACATAATAATTCAATTATATAAAATAATTTGTTTTTTAATCTCTCTCTACATGTGTGGGTCCACCTTGGTATATGTTGCAAACAAAGAGAGTTCTCATATCAGGGAAGGTTCATGTATGGTGGATAATGTAAAAGCAGCACCTCTGAAGATGGAATCATTGCACGCACTTTGTCAAAAAAAGCAAACGATGGCACCTTACCAACGAGTTGCTTCTCACCTTTAACTCATTGCTTCTCACCTTTAACTCATTGCATGCACTTTGAAAAGGAATGTCTTTGACACCAGCATAAGTTAACTCACATTGGTGTTCAGGACGTGACTGAACATGATTTAACTCACGCTGACTTAATCATGTGCCGAACGTGACTTAGGTCATACTGGATTATACACATGCGTGAATTAAGGTACGAAAAGATATTTTAGACATTTCAGTTGTGAGGGAGTGTTTTTTGTTGGGAGAAGAGCAACTTTCTAGTCATAACGGCCTATTTGTTATTGGGCCATCAATTTTATTGTAGTTTAGAATTTATTTGTTTTTGAATGTATATTGTAGTTTATAATAACTTATTAGAACTTATGCTAAATATTTTATATGTCAAAATTATGTTTAAATAATTGGTTTAAAATTTTGAATAGACTCTTATAGGTATTTGATTTCATTATTAATCATCATTATTTCACTACCCATCTATTTATTTATTTATGCTATGATCATGAAATTTAACTCTAAGATCATGAAGCAAGTCGAAATTAACTGCGTTAATAAAACTAACTAACTGCATTGCACTGTTAACTAACTGTATAGTTAACATAAACGTTAATTAACGTCTAACAATATCTCACTTCACTGAAACAGTTTTTACTATAACGTCTAACTGAATACAAAGCTATTTTTTAATATACTTTTCTCCCGCCACAACCAATAATCAACTCTGAAAACCCAAGTTAGAGTAAAGAAGCTACATAGGTTGCATCATCTTCTCTCTTCTTTGTTCCATTGACTCTTCTCTCTTCGTGATTTCTTTCATCTAATTCTACGTTGTATGCATTTTTTCCATCTTTTGATTCTTTGAGTTTTTTTTTTTTTGTTTTTTTGAGAAGTTTTACTTGTTAAATTTGAATTTTGGTATTTGGAGATCCTCATGCATTTTTGCATGAATCTTGTGGTACCTTTTAACGAAGATGCTGGACTTTTTTATCGTATTATAAAAATTTCTCAATTTTTCACTTTTCCGTTTTCTTGATGGCAGTTTCTTTGTTATTCTTTACTAGAAATTTTATCTCTGTTTTTTTTCACTTTTTGATTTTTCTTGTTCCAAGACATTTCCTGTTTTCAGTTTTAACTTTTACTTATTTCCTGATATTTACTATAATTTGCAGAGTCACCATGGATATACGCTGAACTGAAGAAAAATCTAGAATGTTGGAAATGATTGTTTCTGGGTTACTATTGCAGGGGATCCTATTTTTGGTTTAACCGATTTTTCTACATTATTTCATATTATGATTTTTTAATGACTAAATTATTATTTTGTAGATGAAGTATAACTCTATGGGAGAGACTGAAGAATGGATGGATGATCTTGATTTTTCTGAGGATGAGCAGGTAGATTACTACAACGTTGAAGAGTATATCAATGGTATTAGCGATAACGATGAGTTATCAGAAGATCCCGATTGGTTTCCACCTGATGTGCCTGAAGAAGTAGCTGATCCAGATTGGTGGGACGACGTTGCTGATCCGGATTACGTTCCTAAAGTGCCTGAAGCAGTAGCTGTTGTTATAGAGGTATACCCAAGGGTTAACAAGAATTTTTTTTCAATAAGAAAAACAAGAAATTGATTTGTGATTAGTTAAATTTTGTTTTAAATAAAAAACTAAGGAAGAGTTAGTTTCAAATGCAAAAAACTTAAAATAACAAAAATTCCCACATCATTAAGCTAGATATTTTATAACTAGATGAGGACTATAAATCATATTATAACATAAAAAAATATAATTCAAACCAAATTTTTAAAAACCATGGTAAGAAATTTTTAACAATAACCATGCTACTTGCATTCTCAAAACAAAACATTATCCTTTCACTTTATAAACAACATGATCCACATTCACATGTCCTGTAAAATACAACACTAAACTAAAGCTAAGTAGGGCATGAACATTCACACCAAATGCACGAGCTAACTAACACATTTATCTTTGCGATATATTATCACATTAGGAGGACATACTCAATATATGTTGTCTGCAGAGTTTCATATGTTTCGGACAACTTCGAAGTTTGGTTGGTCTACTGTGCACAACTATTTTCCATAAGTAAATTTTCAATTGAAATTCAGCGTGACATAATGAATTCAATTATATAAATTGATTTGTTTTTATAATCTCTCTACATGTGTGGGTCCACCTCTGGATATGTTGCAAACGAAGAGAGTTCTCATACTAGGGAAGGTTCATGTATGGTGAATAATGTAAAAGCAACATCTCTGAAGATGGAATCATTGCACACACTTTGTCAAAAAAAAGCAAACGCTGACACCTTACCAACGAGTTGCTTCTCACCTTTAACTCATTGCATGCACTTTGAAAAGGAATGTCTTTGACACCAGCGTGAGTTAACTCACGTTGGTGTTCAGGACGTGACCAAACATGATTTAACTTACGCTGACTTAATCATGTGCCGAACGTGACTTAGGTCATGCTGGATTATAGACATACGTGAATTAAGGTACTTAGAGGTATTTTAGACATTTCAGTTGTGAGGGAGTGTTTTTTGTTGGGAGAAGAGTAACTTTCTAGTCATAACGGCCTATTTGTTATTGGGCCATCAATTTTATTGTAGTTAGAATTTATTTGTTTTTGAATGTATATTGTAGTTTATAATAACTTATTAAAACTCATGCTAAATATTTTATATGTCAAAATTATGTTTAAATAATTGGTTTAAAATTTTGAATAGATTGGTATTTGATTTCATTATTATTAATCATTATTTCACTACCCCACTATTTATTTATTTATGCTATGATCATGAAATTTAACTCAAAGATCATGAAGCAAGTCGAAATTAATTGCGTTAATAAAACTAACTAACTGCATTGCACTGTTAACTAACTGCACAGTTAACATAAACGTTAATTAACATCTAACAGTATCTCACTTCACTGAAACAACTTTTACTATAACGTCTAACTGAATACAAAACTATTTTTTAATATACTTTTCTCCCGCCACAACCAATACTCAACTCTGAAAACCTAAGTTAGAGTAAAGAAGCTACATAGGTTGCATCATCTTCTCTCTTCTTTGTTCCACTGACTCTTCTCTCTTCGTGATTTCTTTCATCTAATTCTACGTTGTATGCATTTTTTTCCATCTTTTGATTCTTTGAGTTTTTTTTTTGTTCTTGAGAAGTTTTACTTGTTAATTTTTAATTTTGGTATTCGGAGATCCTCATGCATTTTTGCATCAATCTTGTGGTACCTTTTAATGAAGATGCTGGACTTTTTTATCGTATTATAAAAATTTCTCATTTTTCATTTTTCCGTTTTCTTGATGACACTTTCTTTGTTATTCTTTACTAGAAATTTTATCTGTTTTTTTTTCACTTTTCTGATTTTTCTTGTTTCAAGATTTTTCCTGTTTTCAGTTTTAACTTTTACTTATTTCCTTATATTTACTATAATTTGCAGAGTCACCATGGATGTACGTTGAACTGAAGACAAATCTAGAAGGTTGTAAATGATTGTTTCCCTACGCGAGCGTGATTGGGTTACTATTGCAGGGGATCATATTTTTGGTTTAACCGATTTTTCTACATTATTTCATATTATGATTATTTTAATGACTAAATTATTATTTTGTAGATGAGGTATAACTCTATGGGAGAGACTGAAGAATGGATGGATGATCTTGATTTTTCTGAGGATGAGCAGGTAGATTACTACGACGTTGAAGGGTAATGGTATTAGCGATAACGACGAGTTATCAGACGATCCCGATTGGTTGCCACGTGATGTGCCTGAAGAAGTAGCTGGTCCGGATTGGTGGGATTGGTGGGACGACGTTGCTGATCCGGATTACGTTCCTAAAGTGCCTGAAGCAACAATTGTTGTTATAGAGGTATACCCAAGGGTTAACAAGAATTTGTTTTTTCAGTAAGAAAAACAAGAAATTGATTTGTGATTAGTTAAATTTTGTTTTAAATAAAAAACTAAGGAAGAGTTAGTTTCAAACGCAAAAAACTTAAAATAACAAAAATTCCCACATCATTAAGCTAGATATTTTATAACCAGACGAGGACTATAAATCATATTATAACATAAAAAATATATAATTCAAACCAATTTTTTTTTTTGACAAACCAAATTTATAAAAACCATGGTAAGAATTTTTAAAAAATAACCATGTTTCTTGCGTTCTCAAAACAAAACATTATCCTTTCACTTTATAACAAAAACTAAGGAAGAATTAGTTTCAAATGAAAAAACTTAAAATAACAAAAATTCCCACATCATTAAGCTAGATATTTTATAACTAGACGAGGACTATAAATCATATTATAACATAAAAAAATATAATTTAAACCAAATTTATAAAAACCATGGTAAGAAATTTTTAACAATAATCATGTTACTTGCATTCTCAAAACTAAACATTATCCTTTCACTTTATAAAGAACATGATCCACATTCACATGTCATGTAAAATACAACACTAAACTAAAGCTAAGTAGAGCATGAACATTCACACAAAATGCACGAGCTAACTAACACATTTATCCTTGCGATATATTATCACATTAGGAGGACATGCTCAATATATGTTGTTTGCAGAGTTTCATATGCTTCGGACAACTTCGAAGTTTGGTTTGTTTACTGTGCACAACCATTTTCCATTAGTAAATTTTCAATTGAAATTCAGCGTGACATAATGAATTCAATTATATAAATTGATTTGTTTTTTGAATCTCTCTACATGTGTGGGTCCACCTTGGTATATGTTGCAAACGAAGAGAGTTCTCATACTAGGGAAGGTTCATGTATGGTGGATAATGTAAAAGCAACATCTCTGAAGATGGAATCATTGCACACACTTTGTCAAAAAAAGAAAACGTTGGCACCTTACCAAAAAGTTGCTTCTCACCTTTAACTCATTGCATGCACTTTGTAAAGAAATGTATTTGACACCAACGTGATTTACGTTGGTGTTCAGGACGTGACTAAACATGATTTAACTCACACAGACTTAATCATGTGTCGAACGGGACTTAAGTCATGTTGGATTATACACATGCGTGAATTAACGCACGCAGAGATATTTTAGACAGTTCAGTTGTGAGGGAGCGTTTTTTGTCGGGAGAAGATCAATTTTCTAGTCATAACGGTCTATTTGTTATTGGGCCATCAATTTTATTGTAGTTTAGAATTTATTTGTTTTTGAATGTATATTGTAGTTTAGAATAACTTGAACTTATGCTAAATATTTTATATGTCAAAATTATGTTTAAATAATTGGTTTATAAATTTTGAATAGACTCTTGTAAGTATTTGATTTCATTATTTTTCACATTTTTTCTTAGTGTTTTCGTGAATGAATAATCCTCGAAGCCAAAATAAATCTGTAAAATACATCATTTAAGAGCAACGTAGAGCACATGAGTCAACTTATTCCCAAAATGCTTAGTAAATATCTTATATTTTTTTTTAGGAATAGTAAATACCTTGTATTGTTAGGCAAAGGGAAATAAACATTTTTTTAAGAGAAAGGGGAAATAAACATTATTACTTTTATTTTTGTAGAAAAAAAAATATATATAAATGTGAAATTAAAGAATATTTCACGGTGAATGATATGCTTCTCCGCCAATGTGCCAAAACGCACGACAAGCAATGCTACGCGTACATAAGGAAAATGTACATAGGATTTTCACATATTACTATCTTAATACATGCTAATATTGAAACCATAAACCATAATGTTTTTCAGACTAATAAATTTATTCAAACAAAAGGAAAAGCACAAGGAACAGCGTCCCAGTATAATGGGTAGAATAAAAAACATGCTACTAAACAATAGAATAATCTACCTCATAGTACATATGTCTAAAACACAAATCCAAATAGGGTTGATCTTCATAGGAAGCTTGACTTGGAAAATCAACAATTAAAAAAGGTAGAAAAAATTCTGCCATTTTATTATCATCTCCTTTATACACTTTGTATTTGTGATATGGAAGATCGATGACATGCACAATTTTTTTTTCCATAACCCCACAGTCCCAGGTTGCTCAATGCATAGTATTTTTTCCTCGGAGCATAGAATAATACAAGGTCACGCAAAGTTTCCAACTTTACATAATTCATAGTTGAGAAGTCTATCTTGTACACGTTAAATGTTTCCTTGGACGTAAAATTGAGCACTAAAAGTTGTCCATCACAACTAACCAACCTTACGTGTGAGTAAGGAGTAGAAGTTACACTAGGAGTACTCTTCAGTTCTAAAAAATGTGTATCTGCGTAATTCAAATTGAGTATTCCTATGTTGGCCTTGTCAGTGACAACATATATGGTATTGTGCAAAACAACAAAGTCAACAACCTTTTGTAATGTCGAATAAGTAACCCAACCAAAATTTTGAGATTTATAGACATACAAATTGTCAGAATTTCTACATGAAACCACCAAGATAAATTCCTTTGAGCCTCTGACAAAAGCAAGTAACACATGGCAAAAAAAACAAGAGAAATCAACTTCAAAAGTTGAGTTCTTGATTTTCATCTTTCTTCTTGTAAATGGATTAATTAGTATGAATGAATTATTTTTACACGTCATGATCAAATATCCGCTAGAAGACCCTTGATAGGCAAATATGAAGAAGTTATTTAACATCTTTGAGTGATAAACTTTTTGGCGAGGCAAGCTAATTAAGGAACAATATTTCTACTAAGGTTGGCTAAATGTGCAATATTGCACATGTTAAGTCAATTAAAAGTAGTAACTTTTCATTGAAAACTAACAATTATTATTAAAAAGTTACATAAATAATATAAAAAAATACAAGTTCCAAGTCAAAGTTACTGATGGGATAAAACCGCAAGTGCACGGTTCTACCGATGTAGTAATAAAAGAGTATCGTTCCGACAGGGAGTTATGAATTCAATTAACTTTCAATAATGATTAGAAAAGAGTTTTAGTTGAAAGTTTTGGATTTTTAATTAAAAGAAAATAATAAAAATAAAAGAGCCTTGGGGTTATTGGTTCATCATAACGACAAATCCTTCACAAATTAAAACCTTAAACCTAGAACCTTATGTTAGACCTAATTTCTAAAGACCGGTTTCCCTTTAGCCCCTCACTTTTCCTTTCAGTCCAGTGAGAGTTTTCTTCTAGCAATCAAACCTATTTCACTGATTTGATTACTAGAAGAAGCTTTTAAGGTTTGAAACTACTAATGTCTCAAGGATTGCAAAGACTATTTTGCTGCCTTTGCAACCATTGTCTAAATTCACTTGTTCGAATATCAAGACTCTACTCTCGTTTTATGAATTGATATTTGAGATGATGGATTAACAATTATCAAACCCTCCACTTTCGCTTCTACAGTTTGATAATGGTTAATTCATGT
This sequence comes from Medicago lupulina, assembly GCA_958299785.1. NCBI lineage: Eukaryota > Viridiplantae > Streptophyta > Magnoliopsida > Fabales > Fabaceae > Medicago > Medicago lupulina. The sequence goes on along the minus strand of OY283144.1, from coordinate 36,174,988 downwards.
TAAAACGGTGAATTTAAATTAGAAACTAGGGTTACATAAGATTAGGGTTAAAGCTTGGTTTGATTAGGATTATGTCATTAGACTTATCCAACAATCTCAAGACAAGAAGAGTCTACTCACTAACGTTCATTGTAGACATAGAACAGAAGAAGAAGAACATAAAAGTAAATAACAATAAAATAAAGGTGAAATTTTATTCCAAGAACAAAAGATGAATTGTTGTGATAGCTAGCTACTCTATTTATAGTCGATAACGACTTAAAACCTAAGCAATACATCACTAGAATGTTCTAGAAGAAACCAAGGGCTTTTAGGTCAGAAATAAACTAATAGGTAGCTTGTCTGGAAAGCAAAAGCAGCAAAAGGACTAAAGTGGGGCGCGCCTCTTGTATATATTTGTACAAGATCTTCAAATTCTTTGCACAGGATATTTTTGTATGAGATATTCATATTTTTGTCCTCAATCCTTGCACCAGATATTTCTGTATAAGATCTTTTATATTTTTGGCAGGAATCAGCTCCAATTCTCCTTTCTTTTTCTCCAAGACTCAATCTTTAGAATATTTGTTCCTGAAATATAATAACTTGCAATTGTAGTAAAAGAGTTCTAAAAAGGAAATAAACTTAAGTAAAATAAACTCAAATATAAATAAAACGGACTTAAATATTATATTAAAATAACTAATTATTGACTCATCAAACTCCCCCACACTTGAATCTTTGCTTGTCCTCAAGCAAAAGGCATAAGCATAACAACATAAACAAGATTTAACATATGACAATTCAATTAAAACTCATGTCTCCTCAAAGGCTTTTATTTCAAGTGTACACTAATCACAAACTCAAGCATTTCTTGTACTCTTTATTCAACCCAACAATCAAGTTCTAAGTGAGTGTGTGTGTGTGTAGTCCAACCCTTTTCTTACTCCTGTATAAACCGATATTATGAGGAAACAGGTTCTAACCTTAAGACTAAATCAACCAAGAAAAATTCTTTCTTCATTTCATATGAGAGAGATGGGAGTATCTATAACAACCCGATTTTTTGTTATTTTATTTTCAATTATTTTATGTGTGTTTATATATGCTTGTATGTGATTATTTATCTTTAAGTGTTAATTCTTGGGTTTAGTGTTAGAAGGGCATTTTGGTCTTTTTGGCGAGAAAGGGTAAATTAGTAATTTTGGTTGAGGATTATTTGTAGCATTTTACGTGAGGACCGTTTGTTTATTAAATTGTTAGTATGTTGTGGTAATTTAATTAGAGCCGGTGGTTACTCGTTATTTTACCGTTAGTGAGATAGAAACTAGAGAGTTGGATTAATTAGAGTTTGAGCCCATATAAAATTTGGAGAGTTAGGCCCATTAGTGGTGACTATATAACCCAACTCTTAAACGGAAATTAGGGTTAGAACATTTCATTTCATAACACAAGATAGAGGTAGAGAGAGAAAGGCTAGAGAAAAAGGGAGAGAGGATTTGAAGAGAAAGAGGCTTGGAGAGCTAGAGGGTGAAGAATCTAGGAGCTAAAGTGAGGCCAAGGCTTGGATTCTTGGAGTTAGAGGTAAGGGGAAAAGTATTCAAGCATAATCGTTTTCTACCCATTTCTCATAAGTGCTTAATTGAATAAGTGATTATGTGGTTAAGTGATTATTTGAGTTTAATTGTAGAAATTCATACTTAGATGTTGATGATATGATTTTGTATATGAATTGAATAATAATTGTGTTGTTGATGATAAGTTTGCATGCCAAAAGTTATGTATGTCGGTATGTTATGTTTTTGTGTAAAATTGATGAAGAATGAAGTTGTGGTTGTTGAATTATGAGTGAATTCATGATTATTTGTTGTTGATGTTGTTTTGGAGCATGTTGTTGATGAATTGATATCATGGGTATCCCTATTTGTGAATTGGTAATGAGAATTGTTGTTGTTGTTGAAAAGTTGTGAAAGTTCGGTGGATTGTTGAGTTTTGATGAAATGATGTTTTAATCTCAAGTTTTATGCATCATTTAGTGTATTTTCATGTATATGACCTATAAACATTATTTGGGACGAGTTTTGGGTTTGGAAAGATCAAAATGGAGATTTTTGGGGAAAAAGAGTTTGAAACCCGAAGTTTTTTCTCAAAATTGATGAGCGTTCACTTAAGCGAGCCATCAGCGAGCTCTAAGCGAGCCTGCCCAGTTGATTCTGGACACAGTTCGCTTGAGCGAGCTCTAAGCAAACGTGACTAGTGGTTCTGGACACAGTTCGCTTGAGCGAGCTGTAAGCGAGCTCCAAGCGAAGGGTGACTAGAAGCTACTGGGACTTGGTCGCTCAAGCGAACCAGACTTCGCTTAAGCGAGCAGCACCCTGTTCAACAATTATTCGTTTTTCGTTTCGTACACTTGGGGACCAATCCGAACTTCTTAAAAGGTTTCTTTTGATTTGTTCAATCACTGTTTATACATCTAATCCTACTGGAACATCATTTTAATTGAATTGGACATGATTTTATGAAACTAACTTAACTTTTGGAAAATGTCCAAAAACGCCGATTTTTCTGAAACTTGTTTTTCTCAAGTGAATGATGTAGGGTTAAGTATGTATGCTGTTTATGTGATTACTAAGAATGGTCTTAATTTATTTCATTGAGAGTTAAATTGTTTTGCTTTGAAAATGGATTCTATTTGGAAAAGTGGCATTATGAGACAAACTTTGTGATTTGTGAGATTTAATAGTAATTGGCCGGTGAAACGCTCATGTACGTACACCTACATTCATAAGTGATTAGTGTGCATACATAGTTGAGGCAATTGAGTTGTTTTTCCTAGTTTTCGTTCAATAGCCTTAATTGTTTAAAGTTGTGAAATATATTATACGAACTTGGTTGAAAATATTCATTGGACCCGATTACCTTGAAAATTCTTTATGAATAGTTTGTTATGAATAAATAAACATGTATGAATGATTGATGGGTGTTGAATATGATGTTTATCACAATGTGGTGTATTTTCTCCTTTACTTGAATTATGAGAAATTATATGAAGTTGTTGATTTGTGGCAATGTTGTTGATATTGATGTGAATGTTGATAATGGCCATGATTATGTTTTGGTGTTGAGTAGGATGATGCTTGTTAATAATCATGATGATTCTTGTCGAATTATTATGATGATGATGTTGGTGAATTATATATTTATATGTGCATTCATGTTGCTGGTGAATTTTCTTACATGCAAATGTTGGTGAAATTGTTGGTGAATGTATGTACATTTATAGCCGTTGAAATTGCCGTTGATTATAGCCGTTGAATATAGCCGTTGAATTGTGGTGAATATATGCATAGTTGATTGAGTCATATGTTCATGCATCATATGTTGAGTTGGATGTTTACATCCATATTGCCGTTGACCGGATACTTATATCCATATAGCCGTTGAAATTATAGCCGTTGACAATGATGTTTTGTTGGCATCAGGGGTGACGACCTCAGAGGTGATTTGGTACCACATGCATATAGCTGTCGTGTCTAGGTGCATTGCATAAAGTTGATATGAGTCATAACATGCTTATGTGGTTGGTGATATATGTGTACTTGGTGAATAAATGTGATTGGTGAATTTTATACTTGGTGATATTTGGTAAATATGTGATTATGTGTACTCGTTGATATTTGTTGTTAATGGTGATATTTGTACATTTGATGATCTTAATTGGTGATGTTTATTTCGGTGAAAATAATGAAGTATGAACTACATGAATGCGATCTATGATTCTTTTGGTGACAATGACTTTCTTGCTTATACTTGAAATGATGAATTGTATTTGTTGAGTTGATTAGGCTAAATGAAGAATAAGGTGAGTAATCCTTTCATTGATTGATATTGATAATTGATAAGCTTATGTCGATGATTTGATTTTAGAGTTGGATATGCTTGCTATGCTATGTTAGAGTTGTGATAACATGATGTGTATGGAATGAGGGACAATATTCATGTAATGTTAGTATTCTAGGAGGGTTGGATATGTATATGTGCCATGCATGAAATCCTTGAATGCTTATGTTTGCTTATGCTTGATTATGTTTGATGTGAAGCTAACCCCCAGTGGTTGTTCGGTTGACCGCCTACCTGTTTGTATGAATGGGTAGACGGCGTGCATGATTAGTTGATTTGCTTTGCTTGGTGAGTTGCTTGAGGATAGCGGGAGCTTCCTCCATTTATTTCGCTTTCCGTGTCTTAGAGAGGCTCTGATCTAGGACGACATTTATTTTTATGTTATGGATTTTATCTGTTGTTGAAATATACGTTATGTTGGGATTTATTATTATTTGGATATATTCCGTGAGTTTGATAACATGGCTATAAGATTGAAGTGTATGTGATATTCCGCTGTGATGTTTTTATTCCTGTTGAAATTTTATGCATGTCTATTGTGGATCATTTGAAGACGTGACGTCTATTTCTTAATTATTTAGTATAATTGTGTGATTTATCGCTTTAATATAATTAGGGCGTTACAATATCTGAGATCATTGGATCTTTGCCATTTGCACATTTTTGGGGTTTTAGCAAAAAATTTATTAATTTACGGAGACAACATCTTCACGTAGGAAGTCGGAGGGCCTACCCCCTTCCCCAATCTAGATTCAATGGTGCCCCTTATATTTGTATTTGTTCTGCCCCCTTAAGTTTCTCAAGATAACATCACCTTAACGTAGGAAGTCTGAGGGCCTACCCCCTTCCCCAATCTAGATTCAATGATGCAATCTTAGAATTATTTTGGCTTTATAAACTCCCCCACACTAGCTTATACTACTTTTACTCTGAAAATTTTGGAGGGTTAACTTACCTTTAGAATTAGAACGTGTTCCTTAAAATACCTATTCATACACTTACTCAAAGGCTGCAACTATGTGCTTTTCTCATTGGAGAATTTTCACATTAAAACAAGATGTGGGTATATCAAGAATACTTAAAACGCAAGAGTTCACTTTCATGTACGAGAAACAACCAATTTAGAGGAGACAACAAAAATTTATGTCATAATTTTAAAAACAAGCTACTTAATCATGCCTTTCGCAATTAAACAAAACAAAAGAATAAAGTTCAAGGGAGTTTGGAACACTACGACTCAAGACACTTTATTAGGCCCCCCCACACTTGGGAGAAGCATTGTCCTCAATGATTCAAAACAAGAAAAATAAAAGAGAATAAGAAGAAGAGGTAGAGGAAGTGGAAAGAGGAAAGCTCACAATTTTATTGAAGTCCATAAGGTGGAACTTGGAGGTGAAGGTGTTGCATCATATTCCGGAGTATTTGATTATTTTCTTCATTTATTCGATTTCCCTTTTGGACATCATTCCCTAGCCCGGCCATTTCAACACCTTGTCTTTGTTGCTCGGTGCTTATTATTTTGAACTTCGGTTTGCATTCATGCCCACCGTTCATCATTATAGCTTCCACCAGCTTCTTCTTCATGGTGCAAGTGTGCGTCTACCTCCTCTTCATCACCACCATCATCACCATCATTGTGTTCTTGTAGGTTAGTGCCAACATAAAGCAAGTTTTCCACTACCTTCGGATTAGTAATGTCCGGATTAGGTAGAATAATAAAAAAAAATTAGCATTATTGACTTTCCACTAAAGTTGGAAATTGTGGGAATAACCATGAGGTTTAATAAAGAACAAAGAGGTGAGTGTATCAAATTTAGATAAATATTTTCTTCAATAATATTCACCTCACTCGCTTCACCCACTCCAAACTTCCTAGCAATGAATGTGATGATTCCACCTACCACTATGTCACCTTTATCATCCGGTTTCTATTTAGAAAGTGAAACAAGATAATCAAGCAAATAATAGCAAATGTTAACAGGGTGGTTATAAAGCATAGCCCACAACATGAACAACTCATCAGTCCTCATCATTCTTACCTCTTTCCTACTCCAGATGGTGCAATCCATTTTTAACAGCCTAATCACATGTTCATATATTCCCAGTCTATCCATAGCATTAACATCAGGGTACCTGCAACGAGAGATAGTTCTAGAGATTAGAGATTTATACCTATTCTTTTGCTCGGGATCCTTGAATTCGACCCCATGATTTCGGATTGTTGATTGTTTACTACTTGCACCGCTTCCGGAGCCTTCAATTTCCTTACTTTTCCTCTTGGATGCCATTAACCTTAACTTGACTTGGTGTGGGTTTGGGTGGAGGTTATGGTTTGGCAATGTTTTGTGTGGGAAAGGTTGGTTTAGTGATGGGGTTGGGGTTTAATTAAGGTTTATGAGTTTGAATGATGGAGATTGGTGAAGAATTTTTGATTGGAAATTGTTGAATTTGGTGGAGTTATGAAGGTTGGGAGGTTGGTGGTTTATGTTTGGAATGATGAATGGAGATAGATATGGAGGTTTGGAGGTAGAAGTTGAAGGATGAGGGAAGTTTGTGTTTGAGAATGAAGGAGGAAGAAGAAAGAAAGAAAAAGTTGGTAAAAGAAGGCATGGGAACATGGCACGGCCGTGCCAACCTTTTGGAAATGAAGGGTTTGGCTTGGCATAGTCAGGTATGGCCATGCCAAGGTTTTGGTCATCCTAGGCTCAATTTTTTTCGTTTTCTTGAATCATACTTGGACAATTACCTACAAAACAACTTAAAACAACAAAAAGCAAGCAAAATAAAAGCAGTTAAATGCGTGGGTTGCCTCCCACGAAGCGCTCGTTTAAAGCCATTAGCTTGACAATCAAGATGTTTCTCTATCCTATACCCAATCTTTCACTAAGGGACAAAGGCATCAAAATGACACTATCTCCCAAGTCACACATGGCTCTTTCCATAATCTCGGGTCCTATGACACATGGTATGGAAAAACTCCCTAGATTCTTAAGTTTAGGTGGCAATTTGTTTGGAAGTATTTCAATAAAATTCCTAAACTGGTCATCTAACTTGGATTTAACAAAACCTTGTGTTAATGGAATTTTAGGCTCATGAGATGCTGAAACAAATGACTTATCATTCTCTCTTATGGCTTTCTCACCTTGAGGCTCATCACTCCCTATCTCTCCTTCATTGTTCTTAGCGTTGACAACGGAGTCTTCTAATTGTTTACCATCCCTAAGAGTAATAGCACTTATTTGGCCTTTGGGGTTGGTTTCAGTTTGACATGGAAAGATTCCGGTGGTAGGATGGGAAGCAGTCGATGTAACGCCCTATTTTTATTATCTAATTATTTTGTCGAGTTTAGTGCCTTTTTGGTATATTTTATTTGAATAATTGCGGTGTGTGGGTTTTTGTGTTATGTGTTAGTATATATTAGTAGTTTATTAAAATATTGTTAGTGAAGGCATAAAATTAAAATATAATATTGAGGTAGTAAGGGCAGTTTTGGGAATAAGGAGAATTTATTTAGGTTAAGTATATAAGAGGTGAGGAATAGACAGTCAGAATACGTGAAAACCAGTTTTTCAGAGAAAAAGAGAAAAGTGAGAAGTCAGAGAAGAGAAGCTTGTAGATTTCAGAATTCAACAAACCTAAGGTAAGGGTGGGACTAACTTTCTATAATATTAAGCATATGATTATGTAAAGGGTCTAATCATGTTGTTGTTGTTGTTGTTGTTGTTGAGTTTTGAGATTATAGGAATTAGGTCTAAAATCAATAAAATTTGTTGAAAGTGTAGGTAATTCCATGAATTAATGTAAGGAAGTGATGTCTAGGTTGTAGAATAACAGTAGGTAATGTTTCCTATCAATTTTGGGGTTTGAGGTTGTTAAAATTAGAGTTTTGGAGTGAGAACAGAGGTCTTTTCGCAGACCTGTCTGTCGTCGCTCGCCACAACGAATGCTCAAACTCGCCTAGCGAGTAGAAGTCATTGCTCGCCCAACGAGTGTTCTTGGTCGCCAGGCAAGTAGTTCCCAACTCGCCACATCGAGTGTTTTTAGTCGCCCGACGAGTAGATCCCAACTCGCCACAGCGGATGTTTTCCCCGCCTAGCGAGTAGATGTCGTCGCTCGCCACAGCGAGTAGTTGAACTCGCCTAGCGAATTGTTCAGTAGCAGACTGCCTGTTTCGCGTTCTTGTGTCTTTTTCACTCATTTCTGTTTTGAGTTGGACTTTGTCATAAACATGAAAATTGTTGATAATTGATTTATCTTCCAGTGACTTTGAGTTGATGTGCAAATCTTTTGTGGTTGATTTAATATGAATTTATGAAGATAATTATATAATGAGAAAAGATGAATTATTTGATGATGTGTGTTGATGTGTAATTTATGTTTTATTTAACGAAGTGTCATTAGTGAATTATTTGACTAAGTGTAATTTGTGAACTATGTGATATTACGATGATGTGTTGATTTAACGATGTTTTATTTGACGATTGTGCTATTTAAAGATGTGCTATATAAAGATGTGTTATTTGAATATGTATGATTTAAAGATGTGTTATATAAAGATGTGATATTTGAAGATTGTTGTATTTTAAGTCGTGTTGTTGCATAAACATTGTCAAGCGAAGGGGGTTGTAGCCTGACAAGTCGAATATGACTTTAGCGAAGGGGGTCATAGCCTGACAAGTCGAATATGACTTTAGCGAAGGGGGCTGTAGCCTGACAAGTCGAAATTTGACTTTAGCGAAGGGAGTTGTAGCTCTGTTGGTACCACATGCATAATTACGTTGTTGTTGTATTGTTGAGTAGTTGTTGTTGCATTGTTGAGTAGTTGTTGTTGTTGCATTGTTGAGTTGTTGTTGTTGCATTGTTGAGTAGTTGTTGTTGCTGCATTGTTGAGTAGTTGTTGTTGCATTGTTGAGTCGTTGTTGTTGCATTGTTGATGTTGCTGCTTCATCATTTGAATGAAGTTAAATGATAATTGTTGTTGGCATTATGTGAAGTATTCTTAAAGATGAATTGTTCTTGTTTTGTTTTGATTAATTCCTTACATGAATTGTTGCTTATTATTATTGAATGTGAAATCTCACCCCTTTTGTTTGAATGTTGCCTCTACGTGGGTAACGTGCAGATAACCAGGAGTAACTGCTGATGTGAGTTGATTCCTCGTGTCGTCTTAGGAGTCATGCTCTGGTACGTAACGGGATGGGGATATTTATATGTTTTGTTTTCCTTGTTACATATTCCTTTATAAGTTGATGTTGAACCACATTTTGAATTTGAAACTTTATTATGTTGCTGATGTTGAGGCCTTAGTGCCGAGTTTTTATTAAAAACATTGAATATTTTCCGCTGCAACATTATTTTTGAATTATTAAAAGCAGATGTTTGAATAAATAGGGAATTTAACTCTATTTATATTTGATGATATTTTGAAGAACGAAATGTGAAATCCTATTTTGTGATGAAACTCTGATTTATTATATGTTATTTACATGTTGGGAAAACGGGGTGTTACAGCCGCTTGTTGGGCTACTTGAGAGATTTGAGTCTCTAGCAATTTTTGGTGAGTAGAAATGGAGTCCACTTTAGATGTAAGCTTGACAACAGAGTCATTCAAAAATCCAGTTTGATTTTTAAGTTCTTAAAATTGCTTGGATTGATCCATAACACATTTTTTTAGTAAAATTTCCAAGCTGGATTTTTGAGGGACTCCTTGGTTGTTTGCATAACCGGGCGGTGTTGTTTGTTGTCCATAGGGATTTTGAGGTGTTTTGTTATAAAAAATTTGGTTTGGCCTCATCCCTTGATTCTATTTATCGTAGTTTAATTGCTCGGGACTTTCAACAGTACTACCTAGTTGGCATTCAAGATCAGTATGACCAAGTATTCCACAAAATTCACATGGTGGTGAAACAGGAGTAGGTGTGACAACACTTACACTTAATTTATCAAATTTTTGAAAAAGTGTTTCCACCTTAGCAGATAGATGATCAAGGGTAGAAATTTCATACATACCTGCCTCTTTTTTAAAGGGTGAAGGAGCAACATTAGTGATGTCCCTTTCATAGGTCCACTGATAGTGGTTTTGTGCCATGTCCTCGATCAAAGCATATGCTCATGTGTATGTTTTATTCATCAGAGCTCCACCTGCAGCTGCATCAACATAAATTTTTGTGGTATACAAAAGGCCATTATAAAAGTGTGAATAATAAGCCACTTCTCTAAACCATGATGGGGACAAAGTCTAAGCATTTCTTTGAAACGCTCCCGTGCATCGTAAAGAGATTCCCCATCTTTTTGAGTGAATTGTGTGATTTGATTCCTTAATTGAATAGTTCTAGAATAGGGAAAGAATCGGGCAAGAAAATCTTGCCTCGTTTGGTGCCATTAAGTGATAGAACCAATTTCCAATGAATGAAACCAAGCACTAGCTCTATCCCCTAAGGAAAAAGGAAAGAGGTGCAACGTTATGGCCTCTTGGTTTGCCTTCAAGGTTCCACTGAGTCTTAAAAAAGTTGGAACATGAAGGTTCGGATCCTCAGTGGGTGATTCGAAAAATTGATTTTGCTGCACTAAGTAAATAAGTCCAGGTTTTATTTCAAAATTGTTACCAACTATTGGGTACACAATTACAGCATATGGCTCATCTGAAGATGGGATTGCATACTCTTTGAGAGTGTGCTCCTCAGCCATATCGTTATTATTTTGTGTTTCCAAGAAGTTAACGGTAAAAAGAAATAAATAGAAAAGATAGAAGAAGAAAAAAGAGAAAGAATATTTTATTAAATTTTTTTATTTATAGAGAGAGAGAGAGAGAGAGAGAGATTTATATATATATATATATATATATATATATATATATTTCTAACCAATATTAAAAAGTTAATCAAATTGCAAAAAACCACGGCAACGGTGCCAAAAACTTGATGGAATAAAACCGCAAGTGCATGGTTCTACCGATGTAGTAATAAAAGAGTATCGTTCCGATAATGGTTAATTCATGTTAAAACGGTGAATTTAGATTAGAAACTAGGGTTACATAAGATTAGGGTTAAAGCTTGGTTTGATTAGGATTATGTCATTAGACTTATCCAACAATCTCAAGACAAGAAGAGTCTACTCACTAACGTTCATTGTAGACATAGAACAGAAGAAGAAGAACATAAAAGTAAATAACAATAAAATAAAGGTGAAATTTTATTCCAAGAACAAAAGATGAATTGTTGTGATAGCTAGCTACTCTATTTATAGTCTATAACGACTTAAAACCTAAGCAATACATCACTAGAATGTTCCAGAAGAAACCAAGGGCTTTTAGGTCAGAAATAAACTAATAGGTAGCTTGTCCGGAAAGCAAAAGCAGCAAAAGGACTAAAGTGGGGCGCGCCTCTTGTATATATTTGTACAAGATCTTCAAATTCTTTGCACATGATATTTTTGTATGAGATATTCATATTTTTGTCTTCAATCATTGCATCAGATATTTGTGTATAAGATCTTTTATATTTTTGGCACGAATCAGCTCAAATTCTTCTTTCTTTTGCTCCAAGACTCAATCTTTAGAATATTTGTTCCTGAAATATTATAACTTGCAATTGTAGTAAAAGAGTTCTAAAAAGAAAATAAACTTAAGTAAAATAAACTCAAATATAAATAAAATGGACTTAAATATTATATTAAAATAACTAATTATTGACTCATCAGTTACTACTTTAAACATCTTAACAGGTGCAAATTTGCACATGATAGAAAAACCCTTTCAAAAAAATTAAAGACTTTTGGACAAGTAATGGTTCTTGGGATGCCACAAAATTCTTCCAATAAATTTTATAAAATTGCCACCAGTTCTTGAACACTACCAAATTGGAAGAGGTCTTCAAATCTAGCATTTTGGTGGAAATGATATCCAACAAATCCCAAGAAAGTTGGCGGTCTGCGACTAGCTTCCTTTTTTTCCCTTTGTATCACAACAATTGAAAATGCTAGGTGATTAGAACATCCGCAAATAGTAGTAAACTAACAAAGATTTTTAAATGCGTTTCACATGTACATGTCATTTATTTATAATTTTTTAAATAAAAGTACCTATTAAGAACTCAATGACAACAATGTTACTAAACTAAAAATAATAATCCATAAATAGGTTCACTAATATGTACTTTAACAAGAGCATTTACAAAATAAATAAAAAGAAATTGAAAAGAGAAAGAATAACATGAACATGATATAGTGGGACCAACTTTTGTATATCTTATTTCCTATTTTGATCGTGGGACCCGTTAATTGCTGAAAAGAGAGAGAGTCCTTATATGTTTGTCGATAACTAATAGGTACCCAATGTTTTCTTACTAACGTATAAAAATAATACAATTATATACTATATTCATTTCTTTAACGTGGGTGGTTTATTTTTCCATTTCCCTTATCATCGTCATGCCACCAGCATATAGCATTAGCAAACAACAGATAAGCACACCAAAATGCTCATCCAAACTAAGTAATACTAGCATGTATCTGTCAATACCAGAAAACAACAACCAATAACATCTATTACACCATACATCTCTTTAGATAACATTAAACATTGTCTAAAAGTTAGAGGACACATAACAAATAACATAGTAGAAAAAGCTAAGGCAAACTAAGTAAAACAAGTTGGTGCCTGTCAAAACCAGAAAAACAACCACCAATAACCTCAATTAATGCATACAACTCTTAGCTAAACATTAAACCGTAATTATAAAAAAGAGGCAAATAACAACATACCAAAAAGCTAAGGCAAACTAAGTAAAAACAAGTTTCTGCATGTCAAAACGAGAAAAACAACCACTAATATCCTCTGTTACACCATACAAATCCAAATTAATACATTTCCATGTTATTTCACTTCAGTCATGTGAGAAAAAAGACATGTCCTTCATAATATATTGAAATAAGTTTTTCATCCCATGTTCTTTCCCTTCATGAAAAACATAATGTTAACAATGTAGTTCTCAAATAACAATTACAATCAGCAACCAATTTCCTAATTATAGAGCTAAACCTAGTTTACCTTCTATAACCAAATATAGTAACAAAGTCATAATTTCCATGCGTGATGTCAATAGCCCAATTCAAACTACAATAGAGTACTAGGATGATTTGACAATTAACACCAAACTAGGGCAGATGATGGCAAGGGTTTAGAACAGACATACACCACCATAAATGTTGGGGGATGTAGAACCATTTTAAATCCAATTCCTGAATTTTAGAGGGGTGTATTGGATTTAGATTTTAAAAGACTATTTTGACAAAAATAAATCCTTCAGATTTTAAAAGAGTGAGATTATATTGACTTTGTGAGATTTTAAAAGACTTTCTTTGATAAACTTTGACAATCAAGATTTTTAACACATGATTTTAATAGATTGTAACACATACTTTTTAGATTTAAAGTATTTTACATATTTTTGGGATTTCAAATGACTCGATGAATTTAAGTAGAAACATAAGCAAACCTCATTAACAAGATGTAATGGGGAACAAATAAAATACAACCACCACGAGCCAAACTCAAAAATAAAGAGGATCAAACTGATTCATGCCACTAAACAACCATCTGAACCAAAGCACTAAATCTATTCTAGACAAAAGCACTACCTTTTGCTAGATAAAACCATGAAACCAATTCCTGGATGAAAAGAATAACCGAGAAAAAAGTACCCTTACACATGACAATTTTCAAACACACACAAAGCACTTCCCTGCTACTTGGAACAATCTTCAACAAACCCACAATACTCCAACCACAACTGTAACGCCCTATTTCCATTAAAGCGGTAAATCACGCAATTATAATAAATAATTAAGAAATAGACGTCACGTCTTCGAATGATCCACAATAGACATGCATAAAATGTCTCAAACATAAAACATCACAGCGGAATATCACATACACTTCAATAATATAGTTATGTCATCAAACTCAGAGAATACATCCAAATAATAAATAAATCCCAACAACAAATAAAATCCAAAACATAAAAAAAAAAAAACGTCGTCCTAGATCAGAGCTTCTCTAAGACACGGAAAGCGAAATAAACGGAGGATGCTCCTGCAACCCTCCCAACAACTCACCAAGCAAAGTGAATCAACTAATCCTGCACGCAGTCTACCCATTCATACAAATAGGTAGGCGGTCCACCACAGACCACTGGGGGTTAGCTTCACATCAATCATAATCGAAAAGATAAACAACATTAAATAAACACAATATTTCATCATTCATAAATGAGCATCGTCATAAATTATCATCAACAATATTTGCACAAGTATAAGATTCATCAATTGCAACTAATCACCAAGCACACAAATACACCAACACGTAATTCACATCGAGCACATAAAAAATTATGACTCATCCTAAACATGCAATGTGCTTAGACCGACTCTAGACACGTGTGGTACCAAATCACCTCTGCGGTCGTCACCCCTGATGCCAACATACCATCATTGTCAACGACTATAATTTCAACGGCTATATGGATACAAGTATCTGGTCAAAGGCAATATGGATGTAAACATCCGACCCAACATGTGTTGTGTGAACATATGACTCAATCAACTTTGCATATATTCACCACATTTTCAACGGCTATAAGAGTACATGCTTTCACCAAAAATTCAACACCAATAACATGTAAGAAAATTCACCAACAACATATATGCACATAACATATATAAACACCAACAACATCACCAAGTAGTTCAACAACCTCATGTCATTCTCACAATTCAAGTAAAGGAGAAAATACACCACATCATGATAAACATCATATTCAACACCCATCAATATTTCATACATCTTTATTTATTCATAACAAACCATTCATGAAAGAATTTCAAAGTAAACGAGTTCAAGGAATATTTTTGACCAAGTTCGTATAAAATATTTCACAACTTTGAACAATAGGGGTCAATGAACCAAAACAAAGAAAAACAACTCAATTGCCTCAACTATGTATGCACACTAGACACATATGAATGTAGGTGTACGTACATGAGTGTTTCACCGACCAATTACTTTGGAATCTCACAAATCACAAAGTTCGTCTCATAATGCCACTTTTTCAAATAAAATCCATTTTCAAAGCAAAACAATTTAACTCTCAATGAAATAAATCAATACCATTTTTAGTAACCACATAAACAACATACATACTTAACCCTACGTCATTCACTTGTGAAAAACAAGTTTCAGAAAAATCGACGTTCTTTGACATTTTCCAAAAGTTAAGTTCATTTCACAAAATCATGTCTAATTCAATTAAAATGATGTTCCAGTAGGATTAGATGTATAAACAGTGATTGAACAAATCAAAAGAAACCTTCTAAGAAGATCGGATTGGTCCCCAAGTGTACGAAATGAAAAAATGAATAATTGCTTAACAGGGTGCTGCTCGCTTAAGCGAAGTCTGGTTCACTTGAGCGACCAGGTTCCAGTAGCTTCTGGTCACCCTTCGCTTGGAGCTCGCTTACAGCTCGCTCAAGCGAACTGTATCTAGAACCTACTAGTCACGTTCGCTTAGAGCTCGCTTACAGCTCGCTCAAGCGAACTGTGTCCAGAATCAACTGGGCACGCTCGCTTAGAACTTGCTGATGGCTCGCTAAAGTGAACACTCATCAGTTCTTGAAAAAAAAACTTCGGGTTTCAAACCCTTTTTCCCCAAAAATCTCAATTTTGATCTTTCCAAATAATGTTTACAGGTCATATACATGAAAATACACTCAATAATGCATAAAACTTGAGATTAAAACATCATTTCATCAAAATTCAACAATCCACCAAACTTTCACAACTTTTCAACAACAACAACAATCCTCGTCAGCAAGTCACAAATAGGGATACCCATGATATCAATTCATCAACAACATGCTCTAAAACAACATCAACAACAAATAATCATGAATTCACTCATAATCCAACAACCACAACTTCATTATTCATCAATTTTACACAAAACATAATATACCCACATATATAACTTTTGGCATGCAAATTCATCATCAACAACAAATAATCATTTAATTCATATACACAATCATATCATCAACATCTAAGTATGAATTTCTACACTTAAACTCAAATAATCACTTAACCACATAATCACTTATTCATTTAAGCACTTATGAGAAATGGGTAGAAAAATATTATGCTTGAACACGATCCCCCTTACCTCTAACTCCAAGAATCCAAGCTTTGGACTTACTTTAGCTCCTAGATTATTCACCCTCTAGCTCTCCAAGCCTCTTTCTCTTCAAATCCTCTCTTTCCTTTTTCTCTAGCCTTTCTCTCTCTACCTCTATCTTGTGTTATGAAATGAATTGTTCTAACCCTAATTTTCCTCTAAGAGTTGGGTTATATAGTCACACGACTAATGGGTCACTCTCCAAATGTTATATGGGCTCAAACTCTAATTAATTCAATTCTCTAGTTTCTATCTCACTAACGGTAACATAACGCGTAACCACCGACTCTGATTTTAATTACCACAAAGTACTAATAATTTAATAAACAAATGGTCCTCGTTTAAAACGCTACAAATAATCCTTAACCAAAATTACTAATTTACCCTTGCTCACCAAAAAGACCAAAATGCCCTTCTAACACTAAACCCAAGAATTAACACTTAAAGATAAATAATCACATACAAGCATAAATAAACACACATAAAATAATTGAAAAATAAAATAACGAAAAATCTGGTTGTTACAACAACACTAATCAACAATGAAGACATAGGGATGTCAATGGCTATCCATGGGTACGGGAAGTACGATATCCGTCCCCGCCCTGTTGGATAAATATGGTACCCGTGCCCGTGCAGGTATCTCTATATGGGTAATCCACGGGTATTTAGATACCCACAAATATTTGCGGGTACCCATGGATTTTTGAATTATTATTTTTTGTACAAAGAAAAATACTTTTTTAATTATCTACAAACTTTAATTTTTAAAGATCCATACATAACATATTCCATTCAAATTTCATAATCCATACCATAATCCAAACAAAAATCATGATTCTTACATAATCCCAAGCAAATTCACCATACCATAATGCATACAAAATTCATGATTCTTACATAATTCATACAAATTCTTGAAGTAAAATAAAAGGATAAAAACATCCAAAATCCAAATAAACATCCAAAAAGCATAAAAACCTCATAAAATCTAAAAAAGACAAATCCAAATAAACATCCAAAATTTCATATGCATTCCAACCTTCAACAACTTCACTTCCCGTGTGTGTGTATATATATATATATATATATATATATATAGACACACACACACACAACACACACATGGATATTTTAGTAATATACTTAATTTATTAACGGGTACGGGTATCATCAAATCCGTGTCCATAAAGTAACGGGTAGTTAAATACCCGGTTATTATACCCGCTGAAACTCATTTTACTACCCGCCCCATGCCCATGACTGATATTATCCGCGGATACCCGTGGACACGGATTTTTTTGCCACTCCTAGAAGACACTTTCACCAAATAAACAAGCACAAACACCCCAGTTTAAAACAGTCACAAAGTTAACACATATTCACATTAATCAGTATGAAATTAATAAACGAAAGAAGCCAACCAAAAAGACTCATTTAAAATAAATCATTACTAAAAAAAAATATTTCTTAGAAATTGAAGACTTATGGACAAGTAATGGTTCTTGGGATGCGACAAAATTCTTCCAATAAATTTTATATAATTGCCACCAATTCTTGCACACACTACCAAATTGGAAGAGGTCATCAAAATCTAGCATTTTGGTTAAAATGATATCCAACAAATCCCAAGAAAGTTGTCGGTCCTCGACTATCTTCCTTTTTTTTCCGTTGTGTCACAACAAGTGAAAATGTTAGGTGATTAGAACATCCGCAATGGTAGTAAACTAACAAAAATTTATAAATGCGTCTTACATGTACATGTCATTTATTTATAATTTTTAGATAAAAGTACCTATTAAGAACTCAATGACTGTAATGACACTAAACTAAAAAAAATCCTTAAATAGTACAAAGAGCTAAGGCAAACTAAGTAAAACAAGTTGGTGCGTGTCAAAACCAGAAAAACAACAACCAATAACCTCAATTAAGGCATACAACTCCTAACTAAACATTAAACCATAATTATAAAACAGAGGCAAAAAAAACATAACAAAAAGATAAGGCAAACTAAGTAAAAACAAGTTTCTGCATGTCAAAACCAGAAAAACAACCACCAATATCCTCTGTTACACCATACAAATCCAAATTAATACATTTCCATGTGATTTCACTACAGTCATGTGACATTTCCTTCATAATACATTGAAATAAGTTTTTCATCCCATGTTTTTTTCCATCATGAAAAACATAATGTTAACAATGTAGTTCTCTTACAACAATTACAATTAGCAACCAACTTCCTAATTATAGAGCTAAACCTAGTTTACCTTCTACGACCAAATATAGTGACAAAGCCATAATTTCCATGCGTGATGTCAATAGCCCAATTCAAACTACAATAGAGTACTAGGGTGTTTTGACAATTAACAACAACCTAGGTCAAATGATGGCAAGGGTTTAGAACAGACATCAACCCCAACTACACCACCATAAATGTTGGGGAATGTAGAACCATTTTAAATCCAATTCATAAATAATAAAATAAAAAGCACTAACCAGAATGATGAGCTTGTTGTTGATTATCCGCTGGAATTGGCAGTCTGATGCGATAATGCTTCATGTAGGCGTTGAATCCTATGATTTAATGTTTATGCCCTTTAAGTAAATCATTTACCCTTTGTTTGAATTCTTGAACCGGAACTATGGTGATTCGATGATCATTCATGCAGGTCTTAAAATCATTGATGTATTTCACAAATTCGTCATAGTTTCCACTCTTATCATCATTAAACACAAATTTTACTTCCTCCATAAACCCTATTTCATATTCCTCCTTTGCCATGGAAGATGATTTGCTCGGTTGAGAACTCGACAACAAAGACGCGGGTTTTTTGAGAGAATTTCAACCTATTCTAAAAACCCATCGTTAGGTGCTGATAACACTTGAAGATGCAGAGTGAAAGATGGAGATGACAAGTTCTGAAAAAATCGGGGTATGCATGAACTTGTCATCTCCAAAAATATATTATTATATTTTTTATTTATAGATTAAAATTATTTATCTTATGATTTTTCAAATTTCTTTGTTTTTTTTTATGCCACAATAACAAATATGTTTATCTTCCCTAAAAAAAACAAATATGCATCTCATCTGTTTATTTTATTTTTTTGAGGAAATCTCATATCTATTTATGTTTAGTGATAAATAAATAGATTTTTTGTGTTTTCATACATAGTAAAAAGTTTTTTTTTTTTTATATTTATCAATGACAAATGTTTGCCTTTTTAATGTATCAATCGCAAATATTTATCCCTTATTTGCTTCTATATTTACTAATGACAAATATTTCTCCATCTCTTTTTATTTGTCAATGACTGATATTTTAACAATGTTTTTATTTTTATCAATGACAAATATTTTACCCATCATTTTTGTTGGCTTAATAACAATTTTAGCCCTCTAATTTTCCCAAAGTTGCGATTTTTGCCCCTAAGAAAAAAACTACAAAACCGCCTCCTAAGCTTAGCACCTGTGGCAGTTTTGGCCTCCAAGGCCAATTTTGAC
Source organism: Medicago lupulina (assembly GCA_958299785.1). NCBI lineage: Eukaryota > Viridiplantae > Streptophyta > Magnoliopsida > Fabales > Fabaceae > Medicago > Medicago lupulina. Next base: position 36,155,377 of record OY283144.1, on the reverse strand, counting down.
TTGGTCTACGCTGACGTGGCACCCTAAGTGAGGTGCCCCGTGTTAGTGTTTTTTGCCTTAGGGGGCTAAAACTGCTACAGTTGCAAAACTTAGGGGGCAGTTTTGTAGTTTTTTTTTGCTTAGAGGGCCAAAATCGCAACTTTGGAAAAGTTAGGGGGCTAAAATTGCTATTAAGCCTTTTTTTATGTACCAATGATAAATATTTGTCATATGGTTTTTTATTGCGCGAACGTTTTAAAATTATAAACGGTATTTTTTTTCATTTTATGAAATTTTGGTTTTGATTAATTTTTTTTTAGGGATGGTTTTGATTAAAATTAAAAATATAATTTTTTTTTTAATGACACAAACATCAATCTTTATTATTGAAAAAGTTGTTTAAAAGTATAATTGAAATAATGAAAAAGTAAGTATAAATATACTCATCTAGTTTGTTATACTTTTTAAATGATAAAAGATAAAAAAACCAGATATACATATATTCATATCGTGTTTGTTACATTTTTTTTAATATTTAAATTTATTTTTATCTATTTTTTATATGTATTATTTGTATTAAAAATTAAGGGTATTTTTGGAAAGAAAAATCCAACCCAAAAATGCTGAAAGGGGTAGGTTTCTTTATCGATAGTATAGATAGCATAGATATAGATAATGATTTATTTTATAATTAAAAAAGCCATGGTTCTCTTTATATAAAATAGGCTTAATTGCAGTTTTAACCCCTAACTTTCATAAAGTTGCGATTTTGGCCCCCTAAGAAAAAACCTACAAAACGGCCCCCTAAGTTTTGCATCTGTGGCAGTTTTGGCCCCAATGCCAATTTTGACTCGGTCTACGCTGACGTGGCACCCTAAGTGAGGTGTCACGTGTTATTTTTTTATTTTTTTTGGGTCTTGGGGGGTCAAAACTGCTACAGATGCAAAACTTAGGGGGGCCGTTTTGTAGTTTTTTTCTTCTTAGGGGGCCAAAATCGCAACTTTGTGAAAGTTAGGGGGTTAAAACTGCAATTAAGCCTATAAAATAAAAAAAGCCACGTTATCGTAGTTTGTATAAGCAATTATAAACCAGCAAAATCAAATAATCCTTAAAATTAATCGTAAATAATTTGAATCATAATCACTTATAAACCAGCAAAGTCAAATAATCCATATAATTAATCGACTTTGATTAGTTGTAACATGAAAGACATAGAGTGAATTTTTGGGTGAAAATCATTGCAAATCGTCAGGAAGCAAATTTCTACACTCATCAAGCATCAAATATCAGGTAATGTATCATCTAAGCTCATCTCATTTTGCTGGTTTGTCTGGTTTTCGTAGGTGATATGGCTTAGCGCAAGTTAACTTGCGCAAGGGTTAAGTGTTGCGTGACTTACTTAAGTCACGTAGGATTTAAATGTTGCGGTCACGCCACTGTATGTAGAGATTTTTTTTGAATTTTGGCGCCACTTTTGTTAGCTTGTTGCACAAGTAATTTATATATTCTTTCTTTGTTGCTTTTTTATTCAATAGACATAGAGTGAGATGGTTGAGAATGTGGCCGATGATGACGTTGAACCGAAACCAGGCAAGATTGAAGCTTCCGGCAAAGCTTCCGACGTAGGTTCCGGTGATGTCAAGCCAATTGTTCTTGTGAAACCGGTTAAAGTCAAAATTCAATTTCAAACTCACATTGGCAAGATTAAAGAAAAACCTAAATGGTACCTGAAAGGGAGAAAAACACAAGAAGGGGGGGTTGAATTGTGTTAGACTTAATTTCGTTTTCTCTTAAAAACATAGAACACTAATGATCAAAAGCAATTGAGACAGCTTCTGAAGATGAGGTTCAGGAGCGTATGCAGCGGAATGATAAACAGAGAGAAAAGAGAGAAAGCAGGACACAAGCAATTTATACAGGTTCCTTCCACAAACTGGAAGTAGTCCTGTCCCCCTTGCACTTCCAAGGAGAGTTCACTAAAAAGTAATATCTGATTACAAATGCTCAAGTACACAAGCAAGAGACTTCAAATGCTCAAGAACACAATCAAGAGACTTCTAATGCTCAAGCACACAAGCAAGAGACTTCTATCAAACAAAATTACAAGTAAAATGTTTGAGGTTGAACACTTGATATACAATCAGTGGTGTTCACAAAGTAATTCAGATACAGACTCTTAAGACTTATGAATTTCAAAAGATATGAACTTGAAAACTGAAATTCTAAGTGAACTTTGGATGCTTAAACAATTTGACAGAGTTTTGGCGCTTTCAAAATGTTGTAGAGTCTTGTTGTTCTTCAAGTCTTCACTCCTTTATATAGAGGTGTGAAATATGAACGTTGTAAGTGCCAATTCATCCAAAAAGAGTCGTTGTTGAAGCTTGATCTTTCACCATTGATTCTTTGCCTGATTAAGTTATTGTCCTATAAAGGATCAATTTCAAATCCATTCCGGTTGAGAGGGAACAAGGATGCAGGCTTGATTGTACATGAGAGCTGTTATTCTTGTCTGGTAGCTTAGACAAAGAACAGAGTAGTGGAGAAGGTGGTTGTACAGTTCGTACATAGTACATTTGTCAACGCTCTTTGTATCTTTGCAGCCAAAACACTTCAAATCCTTTTGAAATGACTGTTGCATTATTCCATTAGTCTTCTATCAATTCTATTTGAATTTTCGCTCCAAAATACAACACTTAAATCATAAAACCTTGAATCATTTTGCTTCTGGTGAAATATTGTTGCTTCTGAAGAACCAGCTTCTAAGGGCCTTCAGCTTCTGATGACGTCATACTCTTCAGGAGCACAGGTCTTCAGGAGCGCAAGTCTTCAGGAGCGCCTTAAGCTTCAAATAATGTTTCTTTAGCTCTTTATTTGTTCTTCCAGAACCTTTGTAAGATATAACACTTGGTCTATGGTCCTGTACACTTGAACAAATGTTAGCAATACCAATTGTCAATTTTTAATACCTTGTTATCATCAAAACTCTTAGGATTTATTGTTAAACACATTTTGTTCCAACAGTACCTACCGGTGTTGATTGCAAAGTTCGCAATTACGTATGTTAAGTGTAATTAGGTGATTACGTGTCATTACCCTTTTGAATTTTGATACTCCTTCATACATTCAGAGCTTGTATTACCCTTTTAATTCAGGTAGGAATGATAAGAAGTTTTTCAAAATTTCAAAAGATATTAATGGGGCTCAGAGCCTTTAAATACTATCACATATACTGCCCCTTTTGTCATTAACAAAAAGAATTACACAAAAAGAAGAGATGAGAAAAACATAGCGTATAAAAGGTTCAGAGCATAAGCAAATCAAAAAACGAGATATATATAACGTAAAGACAAGTCATTCAGAAGCAGTTTTTATAGATCAGACGCGTTTAAGTTCAGAAGCATTGTAGAATTCAGAAGCATAATCATTGTCAGAGACATGAATTAATTAGAAACACAACATAGATAAAAACATAAAGAAAATGGTGTGCAATCTATGGGTTGGCTTGTTTTTGCATCAACATTTCCATCATCTTTTGCATCAACCTTTGCGTTTCTTCCATTTGAGCTTTCTGAGCTTCTGCTTGCTGCTTCATCTCCTTCTTAAAGTCTTCGTTATCTCTGATCAACTTTTCTTCTCTACTCTTAGCTTCTGCTAGCTTAGCTTCGGTAGAATTTTTGTAGTCCAGGAGCATCATCTTCTGCTCCAAAAGCTCTTTTCTCAGAGCATGATTCTCCTTTTCCAACAGACTGTTCCTTTGAGCTAACGCCAATTCTGTTGAAGCGTCTTTCAAATTTATCTTATTGATCCAATCCAAATTAAAATCCCTTGGGTGAATATGGGATGGGATCACAGACCCAGCTTCAAGACTAAGAGGAGCTCTTGCCCAAGTTCTGAGAACCTTGACTTTGTGTACTTCAGACATAACTCCTTTGAGCCAGTCTTTCAACTCCTTTTGAGCTTGAGCTTGATCATCTAGGCTTGACCTTTGTATCTCAGAGAATACCAGCTGAACTCTTTCAACAACTCTTTTCCATTGCTTCTGATAGTTTCCAGCATGAGCCGAATCATGTCTAGTTTCAATGAGCTGTTTAGCCTTTTTGAATATATCCAAACATACAGTTGCTAAAAAGGGTAAGTGTAGAAAAACTGATGGTGGTTTGGGTATATCAGAGAAGGTTGGTTCAAGAGGTTCAATGGATAAGTTGGAAGAAGAGGGATTTTGGTCAGAAGTTAATGGATCAGATTTAGTTTGATCAGAAGTACTAGATTCAAGATCAACTGAGGTTTCATGTTCAGGTTCAGTTATTTCTGTTTGAAGGGTTGAGCCAGAAGGATTTATGTAGTCTCTGATTTGGTTTGGTTGTTGTTGAGGGGGGCTTTCTGTCATAACATCTTCATTAGAAGTTATGTCAGAGGTTATTTGTTGTTGATATTCAGGAAGTTCTCCTGAATAGTGACTTTCTAGATTAGAAATCACATATTGTTCAAGGATTTGGTTGTTGTTGGTTGTATTTGGTGTTGGTGTTGGAGAATATGGAGTAGGAACAGATTCAATTAGAATGTCAAGACCAGTTCCTGATAAATCACTTGCACCCTCTGTAGAAGCAGGTAAAGATTGAATGGGTTCAATCACAGGTGGCTGAAGTGGGTGATTTGCAGGTAGGTTCTTACATTTGTCTATTCTTGTTTGTTGCATAGCAATGGTTCTTGCCTTAATAGACTCATAGACAGGAGTAAATGTATCAGTGGCGGATTCTTTGTGAATTTTGGTTGATGGTGATGGAGTCAAATTTCTTAGTGAGGGTATGGCTTTACTAAGTGGTATATCATCACTATCAGTGGATGAAGATGATGAGGATTCAGAAGATGAGGATGAAGAGGGTGAGTCAGAGTTTGAAGAAAGGGTTACAATTTCAGCAACTGTAGATTGGGAAAGAGAATTACCTTCAGATGCAGGTTGTTCTTCAGAGGCAGGTAGCCCTTCAGAAGCAGGTTGCTCTTCAGAAGCAAGTTGCTTAGAAGCTCTTACTTCAGAGACTATTCCAGGCATCAGGTTTTCCACTTCAGTAGCAGCTAAGTTCTGAACTGCTATAGAAGCTTCAACGACAGATGCAACAGCGACCTCTTTTTCAGTAGCTTCTTTTATGGCTAGTTTAAAAATCTCATTCACCAGCTCTTTTGTAGTCTCATGTACAACTTCCTCGACCATTTCTCCAATTTCTCGTTCTTCTTCAGAAGTATACTCCAATTTCCTGACAATCTTCTTTCTAGGCTTCTTGGGAATTCTAAGAGCTTGAGTTGGAGAAGGTCCAACCTCTTGACTTTCTCTTGACCTTTTTCCCAAAACACCTTCAACTTGTTCTTCTGAAATTGGTTGCATTCCATAACCACCTTCTTCAAATGCTCTAACAGAAGTGCTGGGCTTTGTTTTCTTTGAAGGCCGCTCCTCAGCCAGATACTCTTCTTCAGACAAGTCTTTTCTCTTAGACTTTCTGCCTTTAGCGACTGGAAGCTCTTTTCCATACATTTCTTCTGGTACTTCATCCAGAGAAATAAGCTTGCCATGGGTCTCATAGTGATCAGCAATGAGAGCCATTTGGACAGGTAGGGTGTCTTTCTTACAGATAGGAGGGAAGTCCTCCATCAGATTTGATTTAACCCTTGATTCACTCAAGTCTGTCTTCAGCTTGGTTACTTTATTAATCAGCCTCATATTCTTCAAGGTGTTGGCATTAATCACTTTGCCAGTCTCAGTTTCCAACTTCTCATCAGTGAAGTAATTGACTTCATTCAGAGCTTGAATGATGCCTCCCTGATGGAAGATTTCTGAGATCAGTCTACCATAGGGAACCCAGACTCTGCACTTCTTGTGGCTTTCCCTAAGTTCTTTGATCATGTGCTTGAAAATATACTTAGGCACATTCACCTTTTCTCCGTTGATAATGTGGTGAAGAAAGACTTTGTGCGCCAAGGATGGTTGATCACTGCCACCACCTTTTGGTAGCAAATTCTCGTATTGGATCTTTAGAAGCATTTTGTTCTTCATACTTAAGTCGTTGTACTTCCCAGGTTGCTTGGAGTTAAACAATGTCATGTTGACAATGTCATTCCATGGACTTGTCTTGGTGTTTGGTATATCTATACCAGAGTATTTTCCTGATGCTTCTGTTCCAAGAACACAAGCAATAATCTCTTCAGAGATGAATACAGGAATCCCCATTACACTTGATCTTATTTTTGTACGCTTGAAAGGTTCCAAACCCATTTCTTCTCTGGTCTTTCCAGCAAGTGTGGGGTCAATCAGTATTTTTTCTCTTCTTCTTCCTCTGATGCTTCTTTATCATAGACTGAGGCTCTTACCCAAAAATATCTGATCAGCGTTTTGTACGTAGGACCATTCGGCATGTCGAAGTAGTTCATCAGCCCTTGAGTTTCATAATAGTTTTTGATGTCACACCCATGATATGCCAGAGACTCAAAATCAACTGGATTCTCCGTTTGTATCTGAAGTTCCCATTCCTTCAAACTCATTGTTACCCCTTTTAATTCGTAAGCTGCATGTTCTTGCTGACCTTCAACTTGTTGAGCAGTAACTTGAGCATTTGATTCTTGAGCGGAACTTGAAGACGCCATTGATGATTGAAGAAGATGATGATTTTAGGGTTCTTAGGGTTTGAGAGAGAAAGATTTTTACTTAGCTGATACGAAGAGAAAAGTGTAGGTAGTGAGGTGATAGATGTGTGTGATGTGACTAAGTGTTTTCAGAAAACTTTTGAGTACACAGGGGACAAACAAACATAAGCATTAATGACAGTTGGGGGTGCGAGATAGTACTATGAAAGCATAAAGATCATCATTGCCCTATGAGTTATACACCAATAAACTTAGGCCACGTTGTCAGATTTCAGATGAGCTGTAAAGTTAGTGGGACAGGTGTGACCAGAAGCAACTCCAGAAATTCCACTAACTCCTACTATTCAGAAGCACAAAGATTTCGCTTCTGAAGTTTGAAATTCTGATGACATCATCAGGAGCACATTTTTCTCAGAACCTCAACCAAGAGCTTCTGAAGGACAATGGCTTCTGAACTGACTTCAGAACCTAAACTTCCCATTCAGATGCAAGCAATTTTAATCAGACACATAGTGCATGTTTAAATTTTTCTTAATAAATTCAAATCTTTCAACTGTTAAAGGCTTAGTAAATATATCAGCCCATTGATTTTCAGTATCAATGAATTGTATATATAAAATCCCTTTTTGAACATAATCTCTGATAAAATGGTGTTTGATCTCAATATGCTTGGCTCTTGAATGTAGAATTGGATTCTTTGACAAACAAATAACAGCAGTATTATCACAAAAAATGGGAATACTGTTAGCATTAATCTGAAAGTCTTCCAACTGATGTTTCATCCATAGTAGTTGTGTGCAACAACTTGCAGCTGAAATGTATTCTGCTTCTGTTGTAGACATAACAATAGTTGCTTGTCTTTTGCTAGCCCAGGATATCAGATTATCACCCAGAAACTGACAATTGCCACTGGTTGACTTTCTTTCAATCCTGTCACTAGCATAATTAGCATCACAAAATCCAATTAACTTGTAATATGAGGATTTCCTATAAAGGAGTCCCAGATTAGTTGTTCCTTTCAGATACCTGAAGATTCTTTTAACTGCAGTTAAATGAGATTCTCTAGGATCTGACTGAAACCTTGCACACAGACATACACTGAATAAAATATCTGGCCTAGATGCAGTGAGGTATAACAGAGAACCAATCATACCTCTATATAGCTTTTGGTCTACTTTTGATCCTTCATCTTCTTTGCCTAAGGTGCATGTTGGATGCATTGGAGTGTTCATCAGCTTACAGTCTTCAAGCTTGAACTTCTTCAGAAGCTCCTTTGTATATTTTGTTTGATGAACATATACTCCATCTTTGCTTTGATTAATTTGAATGCCCAGGAAGAACTTCAGCTATCCCATCATGCTCATTTCAAATTCATCCTGCATTAACTTAGAAAACTCCTTGCAAAGAGATGCATTAGTAGAACCAAATATTATATCATCAACATATATTTGCACAATAAGAATGTCTTTCTCAAGGGTCCTTCTGAAGAGTGTTGTATCAACTTGACCTCGTTTAAAATCATTTTTAATCAGGAAATTACTTAGTCTATCATACCAAGCTCTTGGAGCTTGTTTCAAGCCATATAGTGATTTCTTTAGTTTGTAAACATGGTTAGGATGCTTCAGATCCTCAAAACCAGGAGGTTGTTTCACATACACTTTTTCTTCAATGACACCATTAAGAAATGCACTCTTGACATCCATTTGATATAATATAATGCCATGATTAACTGCATAGGATAGAAGTAACCTGATTGCTTCCAATCTTGCAACTGGAGCAAATGTTTCAGTGTAATCAATGCCTTCTTGTTGACTGTATCCTTGTGCAACAAGTCTGGTTTTGTTTCTGGTTACTTCACCTTGCTCATTCAGTTTGTTCCTGAATACCCATTTTGTTCCAATAATGTTCTTATGAGAAGGTTTGGGTACCAGATCCCACACATCATTTCGTTGAAATTGATTTAGCTCTTCTTGCATAGCTAAGATCCATCCATCATCTGAAAGTGCTTCATCAACTGTTGTAGGCTCAATCATTGATACTAGTCCTATCATAGATTCTTCTTGTCTGAAGTGTGATCTTGTTCTTCTGGGACTTTCTTTACTTCCAATGATTTGATCCTCAGGATGAGAAGACTTGTATTTGAAAGTGTTGTTGGATGAATCTGCTTGTTGTGAGCCATCTTGTGCTTCATCAGAAGCAACTTTATCTTGAGCTTCTGATGTGGGTGCAGGTTCTGGACTATCTTCAGATTCAACTATCTGATCAGGTTCTGAAGTGTCTTCAGAAACCTGTATCTCTGCAGAGCCTTCATCTTGCTTTGAAGTTTTATTTTCAAGATCTTTGTCATCAACTTTAACGTGCATAGATTCTTCAACACATAGTGTCTCTGAATTATACACTCTGTATGCCTTTGACCTTTCAGAGTAACCTAAAAAGATTCCTCTTTGGGCCTTGGCATCAAATTTCTTTAGGTAGAGCTTGTTGTTCAGAATGTTACAAGTACATCCAAATTGATGAAAGTAAGAGATATTGAGTTTTCTTCCTTTGAAGAGTTCATATGCTGTTTTCTCCAAGATAGGTCTGATGTAGATCCTATTCTGGACATAACACGCTGTATTCACAGCTTCTGCCCAAAAATGTTTAGCCAAATTGTTTTCGTGGATCATGGTTCTGGCCATTTCTTGTAAAGTTCTATTCTTTCTCTCTACAACCCCATTTTGTTGTGGAGTTCTAGGAGAAGAGAATTCATGGATGATTCCATGTTTTTCACAAAAAACTTCAAATGGCTCATTTTCAAATTCACCACCATGATCACTTCTAATTTTCAAAATTTTGGCTTCTTTTTCAGATTGAATACGGGTGCAGAAGTTACTGAATACATCATATGCATGATCTTTGCTTTTCAGGAATTTCACCCACGTCCATCTGCTATAATCATCAACAATGACTAATCCATACTTACTCCCATATAAGGATGCAGTGCTAACTGGTCCAAATAAGTCAATATGGAGTAGTTCTAACGGTCTTGAGGTGGAAACAATATCTTTAACTTTGAAAGATGATTTAACAATTTTTCCTTTCTGGCATGCACCACAGAGTGCATCTGAATGATAATCAATGTCAGGAAGGCCTTTGACAAGTTGTAACTTGCTAAGCTTAGAGATTAATCTCAAGTTAGCATGTCCCAACCTTCTATGCCACATCCATTTCTTATCATTCATTGACAGAAGGCAAATTACCTTCTGATCAGCCAGTTCAGAGAAATTAATTTTGTAAACATTTTCCACTCTCTTTCCTTTGAACACTATGGATTTATCATTCTTGTTGATTACTGTGCAGTTGGCTTTTTCAAATAATACATCATAACCATTGTCACAGAATTGACTGATGCTAAATAGGTTATGTTCAAGGTCATCTACCAACCACACATTATTAATAGAGGTAGAGGAATTACCAATAGTCCCCATACCAATAATCTTCCCAGACTGGTTGCCTCCAAACTTTACATTTCCTCCTTCTTTCATTGTGAGGGATAGGAACATTGACTTCTCTCTTGTCATGTGCCTTGAGCAACCGCTGTCCAGGTACCATGACTTTTGCTTTGATCTTGCTTTTAGACAAATCTGCAGTATTGACAATTTCAGATTTAGGTACCCATTGTTTTATGGGTCCTTTGGGGTTAGAGATGGAAGATTTGCTCACCATTTCCTGTTCCTTTAGATGCGCTTTGGGTAGCTTCTGATTAATCATTACCTTAGGTTTTTCAACTTTTGGTTTTGATACTTCAGAAGCAACGACTACTTTGCCCTTCTGAACCTTAGACTTTAGGATATCAGATTCTGATTCCATCAGACTCTGAGGGACAGGTTCTGATCTCTTCAGAATTTTAATCTTTGCAGCCTTAGATTCAGAATTTACCACGACCTTAGACTTGGAGTTCTTTGGCTTTGAAATAATCTTAGCTTTAGAACTGGAAGCTTCAGGTTCTGATTGAGCAACAGTTTCCATTTTGGCACCTTCAGGAACAAAGAAGGTTTTCAATCCTTCCTTAATGCATTCACAGTATGCTTTAAGATTGGTTTCATTAGACTTAGCTTCTGAAAACCCAATCCCTTTGCCATTGTTTTTGTAAATGCTATAAATCATAGAAGCAATTATGCTTCTGTCAATACCAGAAATAATGAAATCTTCAAGAGCAATCTCATGGTTACTTAAAGACTTTCCATCACATTTTTCTTGTAACTTCTGACACAAGAACTTGAGCTTGTCTTCATAAGTTTTACATATGAAGTCAAAGCCTCTAAGTCCCTCTTCAGAAGCTTTTAGATCCAATAAAGTTGATTCTTGTTGCTTCATCAGAACAACATATTTTTCTTTCAAAACTTTCAACTCATTGGTTCTCAGTTCAAAATGAGTGAGGAGTTCTTTAAGTGACTCTATCAATTCTTCTCTAGGGATTTTGGAATATACCTCATTTGCATCTTCTGAATCTGATTCAGTTTCAGCTTCTGAAGTTGCTGTAGCTACTAACCCAACAACTATCTTTGCACCTTCATCAGATTCTTCTTTGTCAGAGTCATATTCACTATCCAGATCATCCCATGTGGCCATCAAACTCTGCTTTAACTGTTTCTTGAACTTGCTTGACTTGAATGTTGGTTTCTTTGACTTTTCCTTTGACTTTTCCTTCTGAAGATCAGGGCAATCAGCAATGAAATGACCAGGCTTCTTGCAATTGAAGCATCCCTTCTGATCTTCCTTCTTTGAGCTTCTGAAGCTACCTCTTCTAGACACAAACTTCTTGTTCTTTTTGGCTAGATACTGAAGTCTGTTTGAGAGCATAACCATCATCTCAGTAACCTCTTCATCAGAATCTCTAGTTGGTGAATCTTCTTCTTCAGATTCAACCACTTTAAAAGCTTTTGATGACTTGCCTTTGGATGGAAGAGCTATTGATTTACTCTTTATAGTAGACTCATGTTCATTGAGACTTAACTCATGAACTAACAAGATCTTCAACACTTAAAGTGTTTAAATCTTTAGCTTCCTCAATGGCAGTCACCTTTGGTCTCCATCTAGCAGGCAGACTTCTGAGTATCTTACTCACGTGATCAGAAGCAACATAGCTTTTCTTCAGTATTTGAAGTCCAGAGACTACGGTTTGAAATCTTGAGTACATCTCCTCAATACTTTCATCATCCTTCATCTTGAACAACTCATACTGATGAACAAGCATCAGTGCTTTAGCTTCTCTGAATTTCTTGCTTCCTTCATAGTTGGCACATAAAGATGCAAACATAGCTTTTGCAGTTGATTTATCACTCATCTTCATGTACTCTGCTCGTGGTATAGCAGAAACTAGAGAGCCTCTGATCTTATGATGTTTCTTGTACATCTTCTTCTGAGCAGGAGTATGAATTTTTCTATCAACAGCAGCTCCTTCTTCATCAAGAACTAAGTCACCAACTCCATCTTCCAGAATATCCCATAGTTCTTCATCTAAGCCCATGATATAACTGTAGAAGTTGGTTTTCCACCAAGAAAACTCTTCAGGATCTCCATTAAACTTTGGAACCTTCCCTGAGTCAGTTTTCTTTTCACTATAGTCATAGGAAACAGCATGATGATTACCACCAGAACCAGCAGAACCAGAACCAGAAACAGATGATTCAGCAGACATGTTTTTCTCAGATCTTGGACTGTTACACTGTTAGGTGTTGACAACAGAACCAAAGCTCTAGATACCAATTGAAGGGGAGAAAAACACAAGAAGGGGGGGTTGAATTGTGTTAGACTTAATTTTGTTTTCTCTTAAAAAATCAGAACACTAATGATCAAAAGCAATTGAGACAGCTTCTGAAGATGAGGTTCAGGAGCGTATGCAGCGGAATGATAAACAGAGAGAAAAGAGAGAAAGCAGGACACAAGCAATTTATATAGATTCCTTCCACAAACCGGAAGTAGTCTTGTCCCCCTTGCACTTCCAAGGAGAGTTCACTAAAAAGTAATATCTGATTACAAATGCTCAAGCACACAAGCAAGAGACTTCAAATGCTCAAGAACACAATTAAGAGACTTCTAATGCTCAAGCACACAAGCAAGAGACTTCTATCAAACAAAATTACAAGTAAAATGTTTGAGGTTGAACACTTGATATACAATCAGTGGTGTTCACAAAGTAATTCAGATACAGACTCTTAAGACTTATGAATTTCAAAGATATGAACTTGAAAACTGAAATTCTAAGTGAACTTTGGATGCTTAAACAATTTGACAGAGTTTTGGCGCTTTCAAAATGTTGTAGAGTCTTGTTGTTCTTCAAGTCTTCACTCCTTTATATAGAGGTGTGAAATATGAACGTTGTAAGTGCCAATTCATCCAAAAAGAGTCGTTGTTGAAGCTTGATCTGTCATCAATGATTCTTTGCCTGATTAAGTTATTGTCCTATAAAGGATCAATTTCAAATCCATTCCGGTTGAGAGGGAACAAGGATGCAGGCTTGGTTGTACATGAGAGCTGTTATTCTTGTCTGGTAGCTTAGACAAAGAACAGAGTAGTGGAGAAGGTGGTTGTACAGTTCGTACATAGTACATTTGTCAACGCTCTTTGTATCTTTGCAGCCAAAACACTTCAAATCCTTTTGAAATGACTGTTGCATTATTCCACTAGTCTCCTATAAATTCTATTTGAATTTTCGCTCCAAAATACAACACTTAAATCATAAAACCTTGAATCATTTTGCTTCTGGTGAAATATTGTTGCTTCTGAAGAACCAGCTTCTGAGGGCCTTCAGCTTCTGATGACGTCATACTCTTCAGGAGCACAGGTCTTCAGGAGCGCAAGTCTTCAGGAGCTCCTTAAGCTTCAAATAATGTTTCTTTAGCTCTTTATTTGTTCTTCCAGAACCTTTGTAAGATATAACACTTGGTCTATGGTCCTGTACACTTGAACAAATGTTAGCAATACCAATTGTCAATTTTTAATACCTTGTTATCATCAAAACTCTTAGGATTTATTGTTAAACACATTTTGTTCCAACAGTACCTACCGGTGTTGATTGCAAAGTTCGCGATTATGTATGTTAAGTGTAATTAGGTGATTACGTGTCATTACCGGTGAATTTGTGTAATTTGGACCATTTAGATGTGATTATGTGATTTTGAGAAAAGCTATGAAATTTGCTTATTTGGACGGTTATATGATTTTTGGAATTTAAGTACAAATTAATGTAATTTGGATCGTTTACGTATCGTTAAGTGTGATTGTCATTATGGCGAATTAAAGTAATTTGGACTGTTTGGATCGTTTATGTGTAATTATGTGATTGTGAGAAAAACTATGATTTTGTTTAATTTGGATCGTTTACGTGCGATTATGTTATTTTGTCGTTAAACTGACGTAATTCGGTTCAATTATGAGAGTGTAAAGATTACGAGTCATTAATGATAATGTTTGCATTTAATGTGCACCAGTTCAGCATTTAATGTTGTACTGATATATCAGTAGAGCGTGAGTTAACTGACGCAGTGTTTTGCAGTGTTATACATCTGCGTAACTTAAGTCACGTTGCGTTAGTTAACTAACGCAAGGCTATTTCGGTTTTTAAGTGTCTATATTTAAACCCTAAAACCTAAAAAACATCAGTTCTGTTCCATGGTGTTTTGTACTTGTTCCTTTGTCGGCTGCCGTATCTCCTTCTTTTGTCCCTGATCCATCCTCTATCGTATCGTAAGCATGAAGTCCAATTTATCAATGTTATTGCGGCCATCACACAGCATCCTAAAAAATTTCACAAGGATGATGACAACATAAACCCACACTCCCCAATTGGATCCCATCAAAGCAACCACGGTTTTGAAAAACACCCAAACTTTCCCCCCATGAAAAAAGGTTACCCTATTCAGTTACTATTGCCAGCATTTTGAGTTTTGTAAAGAGCAGCAAAATGAGTCGATATAAACGAACAGCAACAATTAGTTGATGGTGAAATTGCAATACAACTGCCTTATAAAAATTTGTATCATCATTCTTTATGTATTGATTAAATATACAAGTATAAATATAAGTTGGTAAATACGAAAACTTACTCCCTTCGTCCCACAATATTGTCATGTTTAAAAAAAAAACATATTACCATCTAACTAATACCATGTGCAATAACTCCCAAGTCAATGTATTCTATTTTTACGATGATGGTGAATACACCAATGCTTACAAAGATAATTTGTAAAACTACTGTTCTCTTTCTTTTGTGAACAGTTTTTGCTTAGTTTGTGTGAAACAAAACAAGCAAGTGTGCCAATTAATACAAGACAGAGGGAGTATATTTTTCAAATACTCAGTCAAGCTTTTGAAATCTGATTCCATTTTGAAAAAAAATTCATGGTTTCTCTAATATTATCCTTTTTAAGTATATTACTGAAGAGATCTAAAAAATATAAAAACTGACGATTTAGATCATTAACAAAGAGAATACCATAATGCAGGTAATAAGGATATCACAGCCACATATGCATTTAATATTTCTATCTTATCTTTGGCTAAATAACTGCAATTACTTCCTCCAAGTATGAACAAAGGGTATTTTACTTTTTTATAGTTCATAAAATAATATAAACATTAAGTGATGAAAACTCAATTCTTGAACGGAGGCTTGAAGTCATGCTCACCATGTGATTTAGCAAGATGATTCATCGCAAAAACTGATAATACCTGGTTTTTCATGGCCTGAAGGGAAATATTGATCGTCTGAAGGGCAGCAGACGCCTCCTTGGTCGTTGCAAAAGTCACGTAACCAAAACCTCGGGACCTGCCTGTTTCACGATCCTTGATAATCTTTGCTGGAAGAACATTAAAAATGTCCGGTTTCAGTGTACAAACCAATAATCACCATATCATGAAATACATATGCTTTGACACAACTGCCATATTTATTGTTTGTCATATAAACATTCGTTGTTGCTTGCCATTTTGTCACGCGTGACAACTGGTGGCAATTAAACAACTCTACAATTGTAAACTAATTCTAACAAAAGAGAGGAACAAAATAAAGTACATCCACGAAAGAAACAATAGCATTTATGAGTACACAAGTATAAATAAGTTACCTTCACTTTGAATTAAAAAATTTCATTTTATCAAAACAAAGTAAGCACTCATAAACAATTTAAAAGTGGAAACGCGTGTTTTTTTATATTCCCTCTGTTAGATAATAAGTTATTGGGCATATGCTATCGGGCCCTTAAGGTTTCTAACTTAGTAGTATCTTTGTAACTATGTTTTGATATGTTATGGCCGATCCATTCAAATGAAATCTTAGCTGTCTTTGCTATTTTCTCTAATTCTTTGTATTGTTAACATGACATCAAGAGCATGGTTCAATCCTCCTTAAACAACTCGTCACTTCCGTCGAGTTTCCAAGACCAAAAGTCTGGGAATGTTTCGTTTTTCTTTTTGGTGAGTTAAGATATAGCATGGTTCAATGCTTAGTTGAATTAGTTGAGGAAAGAACAATTGTGGTTGGTGTTGTTCATAATCATTAACGTGTGTGGTTTGGTTGGTTGATGTTCTTCTTTAGTAGGTTCTCTTTGGTTTGGTTGGGTCAATTTAAGACCCTTATTTAGTTTCTCTTACTCTCTCTGTTAGTTTTTTTTTTTTTTTTGAAGAAAAGATGTATATAGCATTTCATTAATAATAATAGTTTCAATACAATGTGGGATAGCATAATTTGGTTTATTTTTGTTTTGTTTGGTTTTGTTCTGTTCAGCTTGATTTGGTTTCCTCTGGCTTAATTTGGTTTTGGTTAGTAGCTACTTTGGCTATTTGTGAAGCACGATGTTATAGTGTTTATTTTGGTTGTTTGGTGACGTCAAGATAGTGCTTACAATTTGTTTGTGAAGTACCATGTTAAAGGTGTTTCTTTTGGATAATTTGGTGAGTCAAGATGGTGCTCACAATTTGTTTATGAAGCACAATGTTACGGTGTTTCTTTTGGTTGTTTGGTGAGTCAAGATAGTGCTCACAGTTTGTTTGTGAAGCACCATGTTACAGTGTTTCTTTTGGATAATTTGGTGGGTCAAGATAGTGCTCGCAATTTATTTGTGAAGAGTTTTCATCAAAGATAAACTGAATATTTTGGTTGTTTCTCTCTTGATTGGCTCTTCTGTTCGATTTCGATTTGGTTGGATATGGGTTCATCGCTTCAGTTGTTGCTTCTTCTTTTCGATTTGGTTGGATATGGTTTCATCGCTTCAGTTGTTGTTGCTTCTTTGGTTGCTCGCCTCTGTTGGTTATGATATCTTTGGTTGCTTCTTTGTTGTCGCTTCGGTTTATTTTCAGGGTTAGTTTTGTAACAAGCTATAAGCTTAGTAAGCTTTAGCTTTAGGGCTAGTATCTGAGTTGATATTATTATGTTTTTATTTGAGAAACTATCGATGTTTCCTGTTGTTGCATCATGAGTTTGAGGGAAGGTGTTAGATAATAAATTATTGGGCTTATGCTATTGGGTCATTTAGGTTTCTAAGTTAGTAGTATAGTTGATTAGGTATTATTATATACTCCCTCCGTTTCAAAATACATGTCCATTTTGGAGAAATTGTAATAACCAAGAAACCAAATATTTAAGTTTAATACCAATTAATGGTTTGACATCGAAAAACCGTGAGCACAGGGACATTTGAAATTTAGGGTCTTTTATAATACAAAGCACTAATATTATATTTACTTTGGAAATGTATATATACTAGTGTGTTAACCCGTGCAATGCACGGGTGCTAGGTTATATATATTTTTTTTGTCTCTAAAAATATAATATTTTTTGCTGAGTAAAAAAAACAAAGGTGTTCTTAAGGAAAAACAATGTTCCAAATATTTATTTAAATTAAAATTTGCTCCTCATAGTTAATATAAGTTAGATATGCTTTCATATAAAGAGATTAAATGGATAATTTTATTTAAACTAAATTTTTAGATTCTATATATATATATATATATATATATATATATATATATATGATATTTTATAGTTTGTCCTTATATCGAGTTTTATGTATGTAGAATTACAAAGACAATCAAAGTCGAGGATGAAAAGCTTTCACAACGCATTTGTTTTAAGTAAAACAATAGAGGGAATACAAACGAAGTTAACCATATTTTATTTTAGATGATAGTTGTTACATGAAAAAAGGTGTAATTAAAAAAATAACGGCGTATCAGGATCAAATATTAGTCTTGTATTCTTTATGTATCAATGACAAACATTTCTCTCGTGTTTTTTCTATTTATCAATAACAAATATTTATCTCATGTTTTTTACGCATCACTGACAAATATTTTATCCCATGATTTTTTTTCTTTTTTTATATTTATTTGTGATAAATATTTGTCTCATTTTTTTTATCATTGAAAAATGCTTCCCCTCTATTTTTTTTTATATTTATCAGTGACAAAATTATGTCTCGTATTTTTTTTATGTACCAATGACAAATATTTATCACCGTGTTTTTCTAGTCGTCAATGTGTTTTTGTACCAATGATGAATATTTTTGTTGTGATTTTTTATGTATGAAAAACGAATATTAGTCTTTTTTTTCCTTCATATTTATCAGTGATAAATGTATGTCCCGTGTGTGTCTATATATATAATATTTGTCATGTGTATATTATATATTAGCAACAAATGTTTGTCATGATTTTTTATATATTTATCACTGATAAATACATGTTTCGTAATTATTTTTATGTATCATACATTAGTCAAATTCATGGTTTATAATAAATTATTAAATGGAGTACTCAGAGATTCATTTCAACTTTTTTGTCAAAAAAAAAATAGAAAATTCAATTCAACTTATCACCACTTGTTTTTTATTTGATTTTGTATAAAACCATCTACAATAGAGCACTACATTTTGGGTGCTTAAGTGGGTCATGCATGTACACATGATCTTTTTTATAATTTTCAATCATATTTTTTAATAAGCACTTAATCTCTCCAACGCAATACCTAAGAAAAAAGTTACTAAATATGACATATAAATAACTCAATGTCATTGTATTTCAACAAAATCTATTGATTTGTGGACAATTTTTTACGTATGGCCCACGAAAATTAAAAAGAGAAAGGGTGCTTACATAACCACTATTCTCTATAAGCACCAAACATTTTCTCTCCACAATGAGGGTGCTTAATTATTCCGGTGCTAAATAGGTGAAGCATCCACCATTGTACATGGTTTAAGTGGTGGAAGAAATTAAAATACAACATCTATGCTATTTTTCTTCAAATAAAGTCGATTTATCTAAAAATAAATTATAAGTCAACATATCCTTATTTGTTAATATGAATTAAGAAAATGTAATCAATGTTGAAACAAAATGTGTTTAACATTAACCTTAAAAGTTTTGAGTGATAACAAGGTATTAAAAAAATTGTTACTTGGATATGCTAATATTTGTTCAAAGTGTACAGGACCTTAGACAAAAAATCTGAGATCGTTTATAGGTTCTGGATGAACAAAAGAGAGCAAAGAATTTAACAAAAAAGAAGCTTAAAAGCATCTAAAGAAGAACTGCTCCTGAAGTCAAAAGTGCTCCTGAAGACATAGCGCTCATGAAGTGATGACGTCATCAGAAGCAAGTTCATCAGAAGCTGAGAATCACCAAAAGCTACAGTTCATCAGGAGATGCAAACTTAAAGCTTCAAAAACTGTTCAATGGATTCAATATCGTCTAAGTATTGCAAAAGAGTGGAAAAGAAGAGCAACAGCTAACTCAAAAGGATTCAAAAGCATTGGATGCTTGTTTCGTTGTTAAGCGTTGACAAAGTACAATTGTACGAAGTGTACAACCACTACCTCCACTACACAGAGTTTGTCTCTGCTACAAGACAAGGATAACAACTCTTCCTGCAACAATGTTCCTTCATACATGGAATGCATTTGAAATTGTTCCCTCATAGGACAATAACCATATTAGGCAATGAATCATTGGTGATTGATCAAAGCTTCAAACGACTCTTTTTGGATGTGCTGGCAACTCAACGTTCATTTTCACACCTCTATATAAAGGAGTGAAGACTTGAAGAACAACAAGACTTAACAACAATTTGAAAGCGCCAAAACTGTGTCAAAATTGTTCAGCATCCAAAAGTTCACTTAGAATTTCTTTTCATAGCTCATATCTTAGAAATTCTAGAGTCTTAAAGAGTCTATATCTTAAAGATGATGTTGATGAAGGTGCAAAGATAGTTGTTGGGTTAGTAGCTACAACAACTTCAGAAGCTGAAACAGAATCAGACTCAGAAGAAGAAAATGAGGTATGTTCTAAAATTCCCAGAGAAGAACTTATTGAGTCTCTTAAAGAACTCCTTACACATTTTGAACTCAGAACCAATGAGTTGAAAGATTTAAAAGAAAAATATGTTGATTTAATGAAACAACAAGAATCAACTCTATTGGATTTGAAAGCTTCTGAAGAAGGACTTAGAGGTTTTGACTTCATTTGTAAAACCTATGAAGACAAGCTCAAGTTCTTATGTCAGAAGCTACAAGAAAAGTGTAATGGAAAACCTTTAAGCAACCATGAAATTGCTCTTGAAGATTTTATTATGTCTGGTATTGACAGAAGCAGAGTTTCTTATATGATTTATAACATTTACAAGAACAATGGCAAAAGGATTGGATTCTAAGAAGGAAAATCTAATGAAACCAATCTCAAAGCATATTGCGAATGTATTAAGGAAGCATTGAAAACCTTCTTTGTACTTGAAGGTGTTAAAATGGAAATTGTGGTTCAGCCAGAACCTGAAGCTTTCAGCTCTTAGACTAAGATTACTTCAAAGCCAAAGAACTCTAAGCCTAAGGTTATGACAAATTCTGATTCTGAGACTAAGATTACTTCAAAATTTTGTTGCTGAAATTTTTTATTTGATTGTTCATTATACTTCGTTACTTTAGTATGTCATAAATGGTGTTACTAAAAAAATTATTGTTTTAAATAGTGGATTGGACCATGATTTGTATTTTCAACCTTACATTGACACATGTAACTTTTCTTTTGTATTTGATTTTGATACGCAATGTGTATTGTTCATTTTAAACATTCTCAAATGTATGGATAAAAATCGGTCAAGTCATCCACAAAATGGCTATGGAGAATACACTTGAATCGATAACTAAATATACCATAAACATTTTCGTGCTACTATTATGTGAAAATATAGATTTTATAAGTTTATTACATCGACAAAGATTAATGAAGTAAACAAACCCATTATTTTCAAGATCCATAGAAATAATCTTCGCAAGCATATTTTTGTTGACCATAAAAATTATAAAGTTACTAAAATGAAAATGCAATCAATGATATTTTATTGTGGTCTTTACACGGTTTCAAGACACAAAAAAAGTCTTAGTATCATAGCCAACCGTTTCAAATCACAGGAAATCTCATTCTATTTTAATGTTAATTAATAGACAAAGTCAACAATTTCAAGTGATTTGTAGAACCAAAAAATTTCATGAATTTGTTTTCTTAAAATAGGACATATGACATTTGTATGTATAAAGGATATTAGATTGCCATGTGGATTATGCATTTTGAACATTTGCATTTGTATGTATAGAGGATGTAAGGTGAAATGACCTTAATGCCCTTCCATAAATGTTCTTCTAAGCCACGAATTCACACAACAGTTGCTAGGAAAAATTAAGCGGGTTATTACAAATCTTCACACAACATGCTTGTCTCTCATCTTTTCAATCCATAAACCAACACTTAGGATCTAGGTTTTATTGTTTGTAACATAAATCTCAACAGATAACGTATATTACTTTGATTTTATCCATTGAATATATAATTTAATATTTTAACTCATTTTTGATAAGAATCTAAATTATACTTTATTAAAATTTACTAAAAATAGGAGGGTACATCATTGCACGGGTCGATATTAGATAGACCTAGAAAATATATCCTCAAAATTATACAGTGTTTTTATTTGAGTTCTAGAGAGAATAAGAAATTACCTCTTTCCTAATTTAATATATTTGAACTAACCGTTCTATTTTAAAGTCCTGTTTATTTTTTTCATGACACACATCTCGAAAATGTTGTATTAGTTTGTCTTTTCGAATGTCTTTTTGCCTATATGTTTATTTATTTGTCTATTATATATAAGACATATCAAGTGAGAATGTTATCTTTACGTGAGAACGATATGAATAAATGGTAGCCCTCATATTAAATGGAATGGTTGAGATTTGTTGAGGCAAAATTCCTAATTGAATTTAAAGATAATAAACCTTGATGATTAAGGAATAAATGGACTTTGATTAATTTCTTGGTATTTAACTTGTGTTCTTGAGTGTTTAACTAAGACATGAACAAAGTTTAAATCATACCAAGATACAAAAAATCAAAGGACATTTGAATTCATGAACTAACTATGAGTTCAGAATGTTGCTCAGAGATCATAATGTTCAAGCAGAGTTCAAAAGGCTGTTCTTATACAAGTCCAGAAACTCAAGAACATTATCAAAGAACATGGAAGGCACATGTGACATAAATAAATGTCCAGTAAAGTACAATGGCATCGATCAATCAAGCAATAAAGGAATTTACAAGATTAATATCAAAAAGGATATTCAATGTTCATTCAAGACTATGAACATTGAAGTACTAGGAATATTCCAAAGAGAATATCATCCTATATGTTGCAATCACTACTCTTTATTGTTGCTTCACTATTAGGATTTGATTACATCAAACGAAAGTCTTACTAATCATCTTAAGTGAAACAAAAGGAACATTCTGATGATCAGAATGTTCAGCTCAGCACATGCTTTATGAACAGTACAGTAGGTGAAAAGCAAAAAGCATAAAGCAAATCTTGTCTCACTCAATTAGAGTTAGACACATATAAGAGCTGGTATTGTACATGGACCACACAGTTCCTCAAAGCATGGGTATGAAGATGCAGAATCCACTTTCTCTCTCCTGCATGCATTCCAAAGAAAATTTGAAAAGGCATTATCTAACAACATTTTGATGTTAGTGCAAATGACACTACTCATGGATAATGCTCAGATATTCATCTGACATGATCATGATGAACCCATAAACTCATATACATTAATACATGATGAACCCAGATAAGATCATGATGAACCCAGATGAAGATCATCAAGAACGCAACAACATTCTGATGTATCCTCAAAAACACAACAACATTCTGATGATCAGAATGTTCACCGAAATTTTCAAGTAAAAGCTAGTGGGGCCCAGAACACAAGGCACAAGACCATTGATCACCCTCCAATGTCTACAAGAGGTCAAGACACTCTATAAATAGAAGTGGAAGTCTTTGCATTACTTGCACGATTGCAAAGCATATAAAAAAACAACATAAGAGTGTTGTGAAGCTTTAGCAAAAAATTGATCATCACAAAGATTCTAAGAAGTCTTTAAAAGTGTAAATCAATTATCTCTTATCTTTTTCAAGATAAACTTTTCCCTCCATTATTCTTCTCTTGTCTGATTTCAATCATTCAAACCCCAAACAAATTGTAAAGAAAGTCTCATCTAGCTTTAGGAGTACTAAAGTGTTATTTTGAACAGAAGTTGTAAAAGTCTAAGTGAAAAACTTAGCAAGAAGGTGCAAGTCTGCTGAGACACGCTTAGAGAGAGAGAGAGAGAGAGAGAGAGAGAGACTTTTAAATGTTGGTGAATAATAGACTTGTATAATCCAACTATCTTCTTTCTTAAAAAAATATCAAAAAATGAAAATTAGAAAAATTAATAAAGTTTATGGTGGACCGTTGTTAATATTGGTTCATCTACATTTAAGGTTAAAATTAACGGATTAGGACTAAATTGATTAACCGTAGAGAAGATAAAGGATCTGCTTGAGATTTTTTTTTTAGGTATGGGACCAATTTAAAATAAAGAATTAAGTTAAGAGACCAGGTGATTAATTAAACCTAAAATTATTAAAAATGTAGTTGTAATCTATCTTAAAAATCTCTTAAATTTTACATCAGTCGCTAAGCTGACAAACCATCAAAATGAAGCCAAACAATGAAGTTATGAAAACTAAAGAGGAAAAGGTAAACAAAGGTGAAATTTAACATGGAAAAGGTCAATCATTTCCTTCCATGAAAAAAGTGAATTTTAACCTCCAAATAACGGTCAAAACGTTTCAAAAGGAATTTTTTGTTTGTTTGATGGTTTTGACAACAAAAATTAAATGGAATATTAAATTAAACTTTGAATTACACCTCCCATCCAAAACAATACTCCACCACTAAAAATCAATACTTCACATATCACTACTTCAATACCTTTCATTCACTCACGTGTTTCTCTTCTTTAGAAACTCAGTTTCAAACAAAAACCAGAAACAAGGGCTTGTTTGATTTACTTTTAAAAAACAGTTTTTTAGTTTTTAAAAATTTGAAAATAAAAACTTGTTTGGTATGACAGTTTTACAAAACTGTTTTTCAAAATTGTTTTCCATTTATTAGATTTTAAAACTAAAAAACTAAAACAGTTAAAAGAAGTTTTGCTTTTCAATTTTGCTTTTCTCTTACCAAAATCAGAAAACCAAAAACACTGAGAAACATGCACGGTTTTCATTAATGGCAAACCTGTAATTAATAGCAAAAGATTGTTTCTCTCTCAACACTACTTTGCTCTATTTTTATTGGTGGTGTGCACCACTCTGTTCTAGTGCAAACGACTAAGCAGTATTTTGCCTTTCATTTTTATTTATTTTTTGCAAATTGTGCCTTTTATTTTATTTAATAAATAAATTGTTCTGTTCATAAAACAAATTGTTTTGTTTTTAATTCTTGTTGAAACAATTCTTTTCAATTTATAGTGATATGAAATTAATTTCTATCTACTTTTATTGTAAAATATTTTTACACATGCATCCAAACACAACATGAACAATAGGCATTTTACCAAATATTTTAGTAACTAACTTATAAAAGTGAGGTAGCCCTAATATGGACCCCTTGTTTCAAGGTCCACCCATACTCCTTCTTATATTATCAACAATAGTAGGTTCCGTTCCTGTATGCATAGTTTACACTTCTATTAGGCACAACAAATTCAATATTGACACGTCATTAATTTTATAAAATAACATAAAATCAAAAGTTGAAATTCAAGGTCTCGTTTTCTCTCTCTTTCCACCATTTCTTCTGTAGGTGCTCCTTCACCTTGCATCCTATGATAATTCTCAAATTATTCTTAAACCTTTTACCTAATTTAAGAAAAACACCCTGTACTGAAACTCAACTTTAATTTCTATGGACTACTCAAATGGATGCCCAAACCATATCCCTGAAATTTCTCCATTATCACAGTCTCATTGAGATACACAGGTTCCATGTGAAGGTGGGAAAAACACAAGAAGGGGGGGTTGAATTGTGTTTTCAAAAACGTTTCTTTCTTACGAAAAATAACAATGTTCTCAAGATACAGAGTCTGATAGAGTTCAGAGTCTGATCAGAGTTCAGAGTCTTAGCAGCGGAATATAGAACAAATGCAAGAAAGAAAGAAGACACAAGCAATTTATACAGATTCCTTCCACAATCCGGAAGTAGTCATGTCCCCCTTGCACTTCCAAGGAGAGTTCCACTAAAATGTAATATCAAATTACAAGTTGCTCAAACACACAAGTAAGAGACTTCCTTTGCTCAATCACACAAGAAAGAGACTTCAATGCTCAATCACACAAGAAAGAGACTTCTAAACAATTACAGAGAATTGAAAAGAGTTTTGAATACTTGATATACAATCAGAGGTATTCACAAAACAAAACAAAACAAAACAGACTCTGTTTTTCTTAGATACTTAGAAATTCTAAAATGTAAACTTTTGTAAGAATTATCTAAGTTGTTGATGAGCAATGTTTGCGACTTTGGATATGAGAGAATAGCCTTGTTCGCGTATGTATCAGTTATATGTATATATGTTATTCAAGTCTTCATCCCTATTTATAGAGAATTTGAGAGACATTGGGAACTGCCAGCTCATCACTTTTTCTTTACCGAAGCTGATTTGACACCTTGATCCTTTGCTTGATTTGAGGCTTGTACAATAAAATCAAATTCAAATCCATTCCAGCAAATATGGAAAAGTCTTTGCTTTAGTTGCTGTTATTCTTGTCATGTATAGAAGACACTGTGCAGAGTTGGTGGTTGCAGGGACAAGCGTAGACATAGTAGTTGTACTTTTCGTACATTGTACTTTGTCAACGATCCTTTGCTTCTGAAGAATCTTTGCTTCTGATAAATCTGCCTCTGGAAAACTGGCTTCTGATGACGTCATCTTCAGGAGCTCTTTCTTCAGACGCACTCTGCATCTGACTTTCCAGGAGCGCTTTTATTCAGATGCTTTTCAGGCTTCAGTCTTAATTTCCTTTGCTCTTAAATTCATTCAGTCAGAACCTCTTGTAAATAAATCTTTGTTAATGGTCCTGTACACTTGAATAAACTTTTAGCAATATCCAATTGATAATTTTTAATACCTTGTTATCATCAAAACTTAAGTGGTATACTTGTGAAACACCCTTTGTTCCAACAATCTCCCCCTTTTTGATGATGACAAACACAAGTATTTAAAAAGATCAATTGTTGTTAACTTAATTAACAAGTTGACTTTAAGGGGTTCTGAGGTTTGTAAGCTCTGACTCCCCCTGAGTCTGATATTCTTTAAGGTGAGGTTTGTAAGCTCCCCCTAAGTTCTATCCAGGTTAATTAAGTTCATTTTTAAGCTTAACAATTATTTCTAACGATCAATGGAAAAAGGATTAGGTTCTCAAATAAAATAAAGTTTGTTAAAATTTATTTTATTTTATTCTTGGGCTCAGATTCTTTGTTAAATGCTTTCTATTACTCCCCCTTTTGTCATCAATTAAAAAGAACACAAAAAAAAAATAAAGGCACATAATGAACAAAAGTGAAGAAATGAAAACTTGTATAACAGAAATAGTCAGAAGAGTACAAGAAGTTAGATCAAGAATTTAAAACACATAACTAAAAGAAAACAAGGTGTTCAATCTAAGGGTTAGATTGAGGTTGCTGCTGTTGGATAAGAGCCATCAGACGCTTAATGTCTTCAGACTGCTTCCTAACAGTTTCTTCCAGAGTCAATTGCCTCTGAAGAAGGTAGTCTTCCCTAGCCTTAGATTCCTCTTGCTGCTTCAGCACCTTTTGCTTCAGCATCTTGAACACCTTGGAATCTCTTGTCACGTATTCAGATTCAGCATAGAAAGGAGCGTTTGCCAGATAGAGAGGCTTGCTTTGGAGTTGCTGAGAAGAGTGTGATTCTTCCAGATGACGTTTCATAGCATGAGCCTGAATACGACAGCACTTTCTAGCAACACCATCAATGAACTCCAATGTTCTATGCTTAAGATTCAACTAGTTGTCTTGATATACAAATGGTAGAAAAGGAGTGTTTCTGAGAAGAACCAGATTGCGCATCTCCTCATTTAATTCCACCAGCTGCTCTTCCTGGTAATCAGGGTCCAGAATGTCAATGGGTGGTTGGTCTGAGATCTGGATAGGTGAGAAAGATGAGAGTTGGTCAGAATTACAAGGTTGGTGTTGTGTTGGTTCAGAAAGTGAAACAGACACAGTGGGTTTAGACTCTGTCACTTGGACAGACTCTGTAGCCATAGTCTCCATAACAGATTCTAGAATGGTCTGTTCTGGTGTTTTGGTTGATTGGATTGGGTTGAAAGAAGACTTTTGCTTTTGATATTCAGGAAGTTCTCCTGAATAATGGCTTTCTAAGTTAGATAAGTCATCTTGTTCAGAGGGTTGGTTTAGTGGTGAAGAGGTTGTTGTTTGTTTGGAGGGAGGTCTGAACGAGGTTGTTCAGAGGTTGTTGGATTTTCAGTAACTACTTGCTCTTCAGCAGTAGTTGTTAAATCAACAACTTGTGGACTTCCTTGGTTTGATGAGGATGGAATGGGTACACCTGGGGGTAGCATGTTTAATGGTTTGATAACAGGTGGTTGGAAAGGATGGTTAGCAGGTAGCTTGTTGCAGATACCTACTCTTCTTTCAGATAACTCCCCTATTGTTTTATAAACATCAACAGAAGCTTCTTTGAAAGGTTTAGGTTTAGGAGAGAGTTTGGATTTTGTAGTAGTTGTTTTAGTTCTGAGGGTACGTTTAGCTTTTGGAATGGGTTTGGTCAAGTTGTATTTCCGACTTAGAGGAATATCATCTAAGTCAGAGTCAGTGTCAGTGGAGGATGAAGATGAAGGAGAAGTTGGGGGAACTGGACTCTGATTTACCTTAGAAGTCTTGGGGACTTCTGAGACAACAGCTTCTGAAGTAGCAGCTTCTGATGTAGCAGCTGCTGATGGAATTTATGTGACTGATTTGTCTGGGAGAGAAACACTTGTCCGTATTACTGGTGGAGATCCAACAGCTTCTGAAACAGCCACTTGAGGAACAGCATCTGAAGTATCAGCTACTGAAGTTCCTGGTGCCTTTTTCAGAACCTTCTGGGCTCCCTTCAGAGTCTCTTCCTCTAACTTCCTTGAGAGATTCTGAACCTCAATTATTTTCTCAATGGAGTCTTGATCACAGTTTTCAAGACCCAGATATTCCAGTTTCTCCTCTCTCTCAATTTTATACTGAGCTTTCATCCTCTTCTTCTCATTCTTGAGATTCTGATAGTATTCAGCATTCCTCTTTGCCTCCTCAGGAGTTACTTCATGCATGGGCATCACAATCTCCCCTCCAGCTAACCTCTTGAGTGGCCTACCAATGCCAGCAGCTTCATCACATTCAATTTCTTCCTAGGCTTGTTGAGCTATTTCTTCAATATTGGAGTCAACCTTTCCTCTCTTTCTCTTTGGAACAACCACAACTCCAGAATTTGTTGCTTCAAATTTAGCAGCCTTCTGCTTTCTGGCCTTAGCAACTTCAGCCTTTTGTGTGGCATCTGCAGACTCCTTAGCAAATGCTGCCAGATAAGCAGTCAATGCTTCAGGATTGTCTTCCTTGAGAATAGAGGGAAAGTCTCTAATTATTTGAGAAGGAGTGTCAGATTCCTTCAAATCCTTGGCATCAGTGAGAATTATCTCAATGGCCTTCATGTTGAATAGAGACTTACCACTGATCATCCTTCTAGTGTTAATTCCCAAGACTCTGTCTGACACAAGATTGAACTTGTCCAGAGTCTTCAGCACTCCTCCTTGATAGAAGATCTCAGAGAGAAGTCTTCCACAAGGGACTTGTCTCCTCTTGCCTTTAGAGGCTTCCTTGATGGCCCAGCATAAGTGATGCATTACATATCTTGGGAGATTTATTGGTTGAAATCCAGCCAAGAAGTACAGCACCAGCTTATGATCCAGACTGGGTTGGTCAGCACCTCCTCCCTTCTGGAAGAAGCACTCATTCATGATCTTCATAAGCACCCTGTGCTCAATCTTCATGTCAGCCAACTTTGTTGCTGGATTTCCCTTTAGCAACAGATTTGTATAGCTCTCCAGTAGAGCATCCTTCCTACTGACGTTCCACTGAAACCTTCCTTCAGGAGCCATCCTGCAGGCTCTGGCAATCACTCCTTCAGTAATAGATACTGGGATACCCATTACTGCAGACTTGATTTCCAATCCATGGAAAGGTTCAAGACCCATTTCTTTCCTTGATTTCCCTTTCAAATTAGGGTTTCTTGACACAGCTAGATTTTCTTGGGCCTTAGCAGCTTCAACATCAAACACTTCAGCCCTAACCCAAAATTCCTTGACCAGATTCACGTAAGTTGGTCCGTTTAGCATCTGAAAGTACCCAGCCATCTTCTGAGCAGACATCAAAGCGTCCATGTTAACCTTGTTTCTTTTCAGAGAGGAGAAGTCCACCGGAGATTCGATTTGGACTTCCAATGAATCGATTGGAATCGAAACGGTTATAGGTTTGATGGAGTAGTTTGATTCTGGGTCTAGTTGCATGTTGGAACCGCTTGTAGAGGTTGCCATTTGAGAAGTTGGAGTTTTGGGGGTAAAGGGTTTCTAAGGTGAGAGAAGAGAGAAAACGAAATTTCAATCGTAACTGCTTGAAAACGTGAAAGTGTAGGAAAGTGAGTGAGTAGTGTGTGTTTGGTATTTATAGTGATTTCTGAAAAAACAACTTTACACATTTCAGAGGCGACAACCAGACACACGCATTAATGATTTTAGGGGCGCAAGAATATTTGATCAGATACTAACCATCATTGCCCAAAGAATGTTGTTTCCCAATGCAGATAGACGTGTCAGAAGGCTACAAAAATTAACTTTAACCTTTTCCACTTCTCGGTACTTATCAGAGTCAAAAAGATTCCTTTCCAGAGTCTGAGAATTTTCTCAGAGGCTGAGTCTTTTCAAATTCTCCAAGGAGAGTCTGAAACTTCTTCAGCGTCTGATAATTTTCAGAGTCTAGTTTTTCATTCAGAGTCAAGCATTACTCAGAGACAAAATGCATGTTCAAATTTTTCTTTATAAAATTAAATCTTTCAACTGTTAGGGGTTTTGTAAAGATATCAGCCCATTGATGATCAGTATCAATGAATTGAATATCTAAAACTCCTTTTTGAACATAGTCTCTGATAAAATGATGTTTAATTTCAATGTGCTTGGCTCTTGAATGAAGAATAGGATTTTTAGACAAACAAATAGCAGCTGTGTTATCACAGTAAATTGGAATACAATTTTCAGTTATTTGGTAGTCTTCCAACTGATGTTTCATCCAAAATAGTTGTGTGCAACAACTAGCAGCTGAGATGTATTCTGCTTCTGCTGTTGACAAAGAAATAGTTGCTTGTCTCTTACTGGCCCAGGATATCAGATTCTCACCAAGAAACTGACAGTTTCCACTGGTTGATTTTCTTTCAATCCTGTCACCAGCATAGTCAGCATCGCAGAATCCAACTAGCTTATAATCTGAAGATTTCTTATATAGAAGTCCCAGATTAGTTGTTCCTCTCAGATATCTAAAGATTCTTTTAACAACTGTTAAGTGAGATTCTCT
Source organism: Medicago lupulina (assembly GCA_958299785.1). Classification (NCBI taxonomy): domain Eukaryota; kingdom Viridiplantae; phylum Streptophyta; class Magnoliopsida; order Fabales; family Fabaceae; genus Medicago; species Medicago lupulina. Next base: position 36,124,727 of record OY283144.1, on the reverse strand, counting down.
AGGATCTGACTGAAACCTTGCACACAAACATACGCTGAACAAAATATCAGGTCTGGATGCAGTGAGATACAACAGAGAACCAATCATACCTCGATACAACTTCTGGTCAACTTTAGATCCTTGATCTTCTTTGTTCAGAGTGCAGGTAGGATGCATTGGAGTGTTCATTTCCTTGCAGTCTTCAAGTTTAAACTTTTTCAGAAGCTCTCTGGTATACTTGGACTGATGAACATACACTCCTTCTTTGCATTGGTTGATCTGAATTCCTAGGAAGAACTTCAGTTCTCCCATCATGCTCATTTCAAATTCCTCCTGCATCATCTTAGAAAATTCCTTGCAAAGAGATCTATTAGTTGAACCAAAAATAATATCATCAACATAAATTTGCAAAATCAGAATGTCTTTCTCAAGTGTCTTCTTGAAAAGTGTTGTGTCAACCCTTCCTCTTTTAAAATCATTTTTAAGCAAGAAATTACTCAGTCTGTCATACCAGGCTCTGGGAGCTTGTTTCAGACCGTACAGAGATTTCTTTAGCTTATAAACGTGGTCAGGATGTTTTAAGTCCTCAAAACCAGGTGGTTGTTTCACAAACACTTCTTCAGAAATGACTCCATTGAGAAATGCACTTTTAACGTCCATTTGATACAAGGTTATGTTGTGATTTACTACGTAGGAAAAAAGTAACCTGATTGCTTCCAATCTTGCAACTGGAGCAAAAGTTTCAGTGTAATCAATGCCTTCTTGTTGGTTGTATCCTTGAGCAACAAGTCTGGCTTTGTTTCTGATTACTTCTCCCTGTTCATCTAGCTTGTTCCTAAACACCCATTTAGTTCCAATAATGTTCTTGTGTTCAGGCTTAGGTACAAGATCCCATACGTCATTCCTTTTAAATTGATTAAGCTCATCTTGCATTGCTAAGATCCATACATCATCAGATAGTGCTTCATCAACTGTTGTAGGTTCAACCATGGACAGCAAACCCAGCGCAGACTCTTCAGGTCTGAAATGAGATCTAGTCCTTCTGGGACTATCTTTGTTGCCAATGATCTGATCCTCAGGATGAGAAGCCTTGTACTTGAATGAACGCTTGGATTGGATAACTTGCTGAGTATCATCTTGAGCTTCTTCAGAAGCTTCAACGTTTGGAATATCAGGAGTTGGTACTGCTTCTGATGTATTCTTCAACTCTGATGACTGATCAGGTTCTGAATAATCTTCAGACTCTTCTGAACCTGCAAAACTTTCAACCTGCTCTGGAATTTTACTTCCAGGCTCTTTGTCATCAAACTTGACATGCATAGACTCTTCAACACAAAGTGTTTCCAAGTTATACAGTCTGTATGCCTTAGACCGCTCAGAGTAACCTAGAAAGATACCCTTTTGTGCCTTTGCATCAAATTTCTTCAGATAGACTTTATTGTTTAAGATGTAACATGTACATCCAAACTGATGAAAATAAGAAATGTTAGGTTTCCTACCTTTAAAGAGCTCATATGCTGTTTTATTCAGAATGGGTCTGATATAGATCATGTTTTGAACATAACAAGCTATGTTTACTGCTTCTGCCCAAAAGTGTTTTGCCAGATTGTTTTCGTGAATCATGGTTCTTGCCATTTCTTGTAGAGTCCTATTCTTTCTTTCTACAACCCCATTTTCCTGTGGAGTTCTAGGAGAAGAGAATTCATGGACAATTCCAAATTTTTCACAAAATATTTCAAATGGCTCATTTTCAAATTCTCCTCCATGATCACTTCTGACCTTTAAGATTTTCAGTTCCTTTTCAGATTGAACTTGAGTGCAGAACTTTGTAAGCACATCATATGAATCATCTTTAGATTTGAGAAACTTAACCCAACTCCATCTACTGTAATCATCAACGATCACCAATCCATATTTACTTCCATATATGGATGCAGTACTCACTGGTCCAAATAAATCAATATGGAGTAATTCCAAGGGTCTGGAGGTAGAAACAATGTCCTTAGATTTGAAAGAAGTTTTAACAATTTTTCCCTTCTGACATGCACCACATAGTGCATCTGAATGATAATCAATGTCCGGTAGTCCTCTGACAAGTTGTAACTTGCTAAGCTTAGAGATTAATCTCCAGTTAGCATGCCCCAACCTTCTGTGCCACAGCCATTTCTTATCACTCACTGACAGAAGACAAACTACCTTCTGATCAGTCAGTTCTAAAAAATTGATCTTGTAAACATTGTTCTTTCTCTTTCCCTTAAAAACAATGGATTGATCATCTTCGTTGACCACTGTGCAGTTGTTCTTATTAAACAAAACGTCATAACCATTATCACAAAATTGACTTATGCTAAGTAGGTTATGCGTTAGTCCATCTACAAGCCACACATTATTGATTGAGACAGAGGACAGAGGAGTTACCTATTGTTCCAGTACCAATGATTTTGCCAGTTTGGTTTCCTCCAAATCCCACAGTTCCTCCCTCTTTCATGGTCAGGGTTAGGAACATAGACTTTTCTCCCGTCATATGTCGCGAGCAGCCACTGTCTAGATACCAGGACTTCTGCTTTTCGTTTCCTTTTAGACATATCTGCAGCATCAACAATTTCTGTCTTAGGTACCCATATTTTCATGGGTCCTTTTGGGTTAGTCCTAGAGGTTCTGTGTCTTATTTGTGTTCTCTGTCTGAATTTTTCTTTTTCTGTCCTTTTCCAGACTCTGGGTTCAGAACCTTTAGTCTTAGAATGTGACTTAATAAAGACAGCTTCCTTCTTCTGAAATCTAGGCTTTTTAGTTTCAGACTCTGTTTTCTTCAGAACCTGTTTGATAGGTTCTTATCTCTTCAGAATCTGTAACGTTGGAGCTTTTGATTTAGAGTTATTTGTTACCTTTGTCTTTTGATTCTCAGGTTTTGACTTCGTCAATTCCTTTGAATTTAAAGACTTAGATTCTGAATGGGAAGCTTTTTCAGATTCAGACACAAAATGAGTTTTCAGACTCTCTTTGATGTTATCAGAACAAGGTTTCAGAATCACTTCACTAGAGTTTCCTCTTGTGAAACCAATTCCCTTTTTGTTGTTCTGATTTATGCTATAAATCATAGATGCAACTTTGGTTCTATCAATTCCTGTGTTAATAAATTCTTGAAGAGCAGCATCCTGCTCAGACAAGGTTTTATTATCACCTTTCTTAGTCATTGTTTCAAATCATTATTTTCTTGTTGTAAAACATCCATTTCCATCTTAGTTGATTCATGGAGTTTTAGCAACTTAATGTATCGTTGCTTAACTCTCCTCAACTCAGTGGATTGGTTTTCATAATGACAAAGAAGTTCTTTGAGAGAATCAATCAATTCAGATCTACTGAGTTTAGAATATACCTCAGTTTCAGTTTCAAAATCTGTACTTGACACAGCATCAGATGAATCTTTTTCATTATCAGCAGCCGCTACTAAAGCCAGTGCTATTTTTGCTTCATCTTCAGCATCATCTTTGTCAGACTCAGACTCATTATCCAGATCTTCCCAAGTTGCCATCAAGCTCTTCTTGAATTGCTTCTTGAATTTGTTGGACTTGAAGATTGCTTTCTTTGATTTTTCTTTGGATTTCTCTTTCTGCAGGTCTGGACATTCAGCAATGAAGTGTCCAACCTTCTTGCAGTTAAAGCAACCTTTCTGATCTTCTTTTATAGAACTTTTGTGACTATTACCTCTGCTCATGAACTTCTTGTTCTTCTTGGCAAGATATTGTAGTCTGTTGGTGAGCATAGCCATCTCTTGAACAATCTCAGAGTCTTCATCAGAATCTTCAGATGTAGATTCTTCTTCAGACTCCAAAGCCTTCAGAGCCTTACTTGACTTGCCTCTGGATTTCAGTGCAATGGACTTAGGCTTCTTGACAGGTTCAAGCTCGTTAAGACCTATCTCATGACATTTTAAAGAGCTTATAAGATCTTCAACACTCAAAGTGTTTAGATCTTTAGCTTCTTCAATGGCTGTCACTTTCGGTCTCCACTTTGCAGGTAAACTTCTCAGAATCTTGTTCACATGATCAGACGTTACGTAGCTTTTCTTCAGAATCTGAAGTCCAGAAACAAGAGTCTGAAACCTTGAGTACATGGTCTCAATGTTTTCATCCTCCTTCATTCTGAACAACTCATACTGATGAACAAGCATAGTAGCCTTGGCCTCTCTGACTTTCTTTTTACCCTCATAAAGTGAGCACAATGAGGTGAACATAGCCTTTGTTGTTGATTTGTCACTCATCTTTAAGTACTCTTTATGAGGCAAGGCAGCCACAAGAATGCCTCTGATCGTATGATGTTTCTTATAAAGCTTTTTCTGCTCAGGAGTGTGAGCTTTCCTATCAAGAGCAGCACCTTCTTCATCTAACCTCAGATCACCAACGCCATCTTCAAGAACATCCCACAACTCTTCATCCATTCCCATGATGTGACTATACATCTTGGTCTTCCACCAAGAGAACATTTCAGGATCACCATTAAACATAGGAGGTTTGTTGTGATTAGAAGATCTTTCATTTCTGTTGTTGCTATAATCATAATGAACAGCAGCTCCAGAACCAGAACCGGAAGCTTCATCCCCAGACATGTTTTTCACCAATCGTTTACTGTAACACGGTTAAGTGCAAACTATAGAACCGGAGCTCTGATGCCAACTGAAGGTGGGAAAAACACAAGAAGGGGGGGGGGGGGGGGGGGGGGGTTGAATTGTGTTTTCAAAAACGTTTCTTTCTTACGAAAAATAACAATGTTCTCAGGATACAGAGTTTAATAGAGTTCAGAGTCTGATCAGAGTTCAGAGTCTTAGCAGCGGAATATAGAACAAATGCAAGAAAGAAAGAAGACACAAGCAATTTATATAGGTTCCTTCCACAATCCGGAAGTAGTCCTGTCCCCCTTGCACTTCCAAGGAGAGTTCCACTAAAATGTAATATCAAATTACAAGTTGCTCAAACACACAAGTAAGAGACTTCCTTTGCTCAATCACACAAGAAAGAGACTTCAATGCTCAATCACACAAGAAAGAGACTTCTAAACAATTACAGAGAATTGAAAAGAGTTTTGAATACTTGATATACATTCAGAGGTATTCACAAAACAAAACAAAACAGAACAGACTCTGTTTTTCTTAGATACTTAGAAATTCTAAAATGTAAACTTTTGTAAGAATTATCTAAGTTGTTGATGAGCAATGTTTGCGACTTTGGATATGAGAGAATAGCCTTGTTCGCGTATGTATCAGTTATATGTATATATGTTCTTCAAGTCTTCATCCCTATTTATAGAGAATTTGAGAGACGTTGGGAACTGTCAGCTCATCACTTTTTCTTTACCGAAGCTGATTTGACACCTTGATCCTTTGCTTGATTTGAGGCTTGTACAATGAAATCAAATTCAAATCCATTCCAGCAAATATGGAAAAGTCTCTGCTTTAGTTGTTGTTATTCTTGTCGTGTATAGAAGACACTGTGCAGAGTTGGTGGTTGCAGGGACAAGCGTAGACATAGTGGTTGTACTTTTCGTACATTGTACTTTGTCAACGATCCTTTGCTTCTGAAGAATCTTTGCTTCTGATAAATCTGCCTATGGAAAACTGGCTTCTGATGACGTCATCCTCAGGAGCTCTTTCTTCAGACGCACTCTGCATCTGACTTTCCAGGAGCGCTTTTATTCAGATGCTCTTCAGGCTTCAGTCTTAATTTCCTTTGCTCTTAAATTCATTCAGTCAGAACCACTTGTAAATAAATCTTTGTTAATGCTCCTGTACACTTGAATAAACTTTTAGCAATATCCAATTGATAATTTTTAATACCTTGTTATCATCAAAACTTAAGTGGTATACTTGTGAAACACCCTTTGTTCCAACACCATGGTGATGGTAATCAAATTCCTAGTTTAGTTTTAAATTTGTTTCCTAATTTTCATAATTTAAATAATTAACATCAAATGGGAAAATGGATGTTAGTCAACAAGGCAGTTAAGCAGGTAGAAGGGAAAATAAGAAAAATTGTTCCTAGAGTGGAATAGCAAAAACAAAGATGTTTTGTGGGGAACGAAAACCAGAATTCATGCAATCAATCTTATCCTAATTCTAGATCGTGAATGAACCAAAGGATTACACACTAAATTAATAATTTGTTGGGTTAGTTTTGTCATATAAACAATGTTCCCAGTAGTATGAATGAAATTTTTTTGTTCATATACCTGCTATTGTCGGTCATGTAGGAAGGAGCATGGATGGACCTTAAAAAAATAGGTCCATATTAGAGGTTGTAACACCCCGTTCCCAAAAATACGTAATTTAAATAAAGCAAATCAGAGTTAAACCACAAACGGAGCATTACACTGCTTATATAAAATTCTTTGATAGAAATAAACTATTAAACATCAACAACAACCTATAAAAATTTGCAGCGGAATATTCATTCAATCATAATTAATCCTCAAATAAAATCTTGGCGCAAAGGCCTCATCAAAATGATTCAACAAAGTCTACATCATCATGTCTCATTATTCGTTACATAGCAATGAAAATAATAAAACAATCCCATCCCATACGCAACAGAGCCCTAGACATTGAGCCACCACCTACTACTCAGGATCACCTGCAAGTTACCCATACGAAGGGCAACATTTTCAAGCAGAAGGGGTGAGATTCACAATCAAAATAATATATATAAATAATTCATCAATTGAAAAGAAACAACAACAATACACCTCAACAACATCAATCAAATCATATGTATCAATATATATATATATAACATTATTCTTGATTATCAACCATTCCCTTATTTATAATTAATTTGCATCAATTTCATTTCATGATGACTACACACCGACACCAACTCAATATCAACCGACACGTCAACAACAATGACGACTCACCCAATACAACAACTACGACGATGCAACAATGCACATGCATGTGGTACCAATATACAGGGCAGGAGCCCTCACCGGAAATTGAATGGTTAAAGCATTCATCAGGACCTAAGTCCTCACCGCTTTGAACAACAAAGTGTTCCAGGATATGAGTCCTCCCGCTTTGAACGACAAGGCGTTCCAGGGCAAAGCCCTCACCGCTTTTATGCATTATGCAATGGACTCCACTTGTGTATATCTACATACAACAACAACACCTGTGCCTAAATAATTATGACACACTCCCCAACTGGACATCAGACTCAACACCACTCGACAACACGACGTACATACTTGTAATTAATTCAATATGCATCATCCCACGATATATTCCATCTTTTACAATTTTCACCATGCAAACAATGTTTAATAAATCCCATAAACATATTAAGATGCTCTGAAAGATGTCCTAGTGCACGTAGCAAAATTCAGAAATTGGTCTTACGGGACCTATCTCGCTTCAAGCGAAGGCCATTTCGCTTCAAGCGAAATCTTCACAGAATGGTTGGTTCTCGCTCGCTCAAGGTTCGCTCGTGGTTCGCTTCAAGCGACCTAAAAGACGTAAGTCTGGGAGTATCTCGCTTGGCGTTCGCTTGGCGTTCGCTTAAGCGACGCTCACATGCTACAGGTTCTGGGCAGAATTTGGGTCGCTCGCTTAAGCGACAGGAACTTCGCTTGAGCGAACATAATGACGAAAGTCAGGTTTTTGTTCGCTTACAGCTCGCTTGACGCTCGCTTACGCGAACTGGCTCTTCAGAATCCTGGGCAACTACATGAATGCTCGCTTAAGCGACGCATCATCTGTACAGTTCAAACCTACGATTTCCAAAACCCTTTTTCATCCAAAAACCCAATTTTGATCCCCCAATCACCCAAAATGATTTACAGAAACGTTTACAGGTCTTATATACATCATAGTACTCAAAGCAACACAAAAACATAGAATCAGTCAACAATTCAACAATATTTTCAACAATTCATCAAGTTCTCAAAATCTAAACAAAAACAGACCAATTCAATCCAATTTTCAGAATCATGTATATATATTAAAATTGAATGCTAGCCTCACCCTTACCTGGATTAAGAAGAACAACTACAGCAATTTAATCTCTCCTCTAGGCAATTCCCCTTGTTCTTGGCTCTTCTCCCTTTTCTCCCAAAAAGCTTAGTTTTCTTTTCTTACTGTACGTACAAAAGTTTTCTGCCTAACTTTTTCCTATTCTCCCCAAAGTGTAACTCCCACTTATTTCTTAACTTCTACTAAAACCTATTAATTCTCATTAACCCCCAATATTTCCAACAATATTATTTCTTACTTATTCCTATTAAATAAATTAAAATAATTATAATAAAATGCAACACACCACATAAGTCACATAAATTATTTTAAAGCATATAAAATACATAAAACATATTAAAAATCAACCAAAATAATCAAATAAAAACTAAGGCGTTACAGAGGTTCCCATAAAAGTGATATCATAAAGTGATTTGATTGAATGTATGTGCAAAAATGTTTTATATTGTCGATGCTTAACTAAAATGAGCACTTTTTTTTTTTTGAACAAGTTAAAATAAGCATCTTTTCAACAAAAGTCTAACTTACTAGGATCCCCTTTCTTTAGGAGCAGGAAAGTTAACACACAAAAAAAAATACTAATTAAATCCTTATAATATACGAAAACATTTTATTTTTTATTTTTTAATTAAATTTATAACGGTAGAAAGTATTGGTTAATTAATTTATTTTTGTTCTAAGTTGTTTAGTGGCGAAATTCATATCCTAAAAAGGCTAAGAAGTATAGAACTGTATGTTTGAATTCTTGCTCCAACATATCAAATGTCTCTTTCTATTAACTTAAATTATATTTAATTATTTTGTGAATAACAATTTTTAATTAAACTATATTTAATTAAATAAACATAACTTTTGATCTATTCAATCATATATAATATATTAAGACGTTTATTCAATCATAACTTTTGACGGTATATTAAGATGAAAAAACCATTTTTATTTTGAAATGAGATTAAAAGAGAATAGTTCAAAAAAAAGTAAAAAATTTCTCTCTATGTATCAAACGAAATTTCAGGTTTTTTGTTTTTAAAATATATTTTGAAAATTCATTTGCCAAACAAGTATTTTCCTTCAGACTTCTCTAAAACAGTTTTCAAAATTGAGATGACCAAACAGAATTTTTTTTTTTTTTTAGTTTCTTTTTCAAAACATTTTCCTGAAACTGATTTATAACACAGAATTTAAAAACTAAAAAGCAAAACCCTTTCAAACAGACCCTCAGTTTCACTACTTCAATGACAATCACATATTGCACAACAAATTTTTTCCTACTTGCTTGCTAAAGAGATGTTTGTTATCCACCATCTCTTGTTTTACAAAAATCCCACACCTTGAACCGAAAATTGGAATTATTTTCCTTTTATGAAGAACACAGTGGTGGTGGTGGTGTTTGTGCTTGCAGGAGAGGAGGGTGGTGGTGGTGACGGTAGTGTTTTGGTGATAGTGGAATACGATGGTTAGTGGTAGAGAGAACAATGAAGCACTCCTTTATCCTTATTTTCATTTTGTGTATGAGTAAATTGTGACCGTTTTTCCTTTGGGAAAAATACTATATATACTAATAGGAAATAACTACCTAAATTCGAAATAACCATAACTGCTATGAATCATTCGATTTGAATTTCGAATGTCTTTTGAAGAGGTTTCTGTTGCCCTGATGTTTCATCTAATAATTGCTATCCTTGGAGCCTTTCCAACCGTCGAAATAAAACCCTTACTTTCGAATATTCCCAACAAGTCTAACTTCGGTAGAAATATAATGAAATAAAGATCTTGATCAGTCAGTCAACCTGTTTGACCCATTAATAATAATAGCCTCCAAAATTCTTGAATAACAATGTGATGTCACCGTCTCAATGATGATGCGCGGTCTGCTACTCCAGCTTGGTCTAAACCGCAATCAGATTGGATCAAGTGTAACATTGATTGTGCTCTTTTCGAAGCTGATGGAAAATTTGTTGTTGGTATTTCTTTTCGAGACAGCCTTGAACATCTTATCCAAGCACACTGCATGGTTTTTCCCTTTGTTACAACTACAGTTGAGTGTGAAGCTACCACTTTACAACATGGCCTCAGGGTTACTGTTGACTTTGGCCTCGGTCGAGTAGTTTTCGAAATTGGGTGTTAGATAGTTGTGACTGCAATCCTTAATAATAGCTCATATGTGGATGAACTAGGAAGTTTACTATATAATTTTAAGACCTTGCTCATATCTAATGCTAGTTATGCTCTAGCTTATATTATGAGACAAACAATTAGAGTCGCTCATAACCTTGCTATAGCTAGTCCCACTACTTTCTTTCATCGGCCTGCGTTACCCCCTCATGATTTGGAGGTAATTTACTCCTCATGATATCAACCAATCAAATTGAGCAATGTGTACTTTATTAACTGAATCAAACATAGAAAGATTTTTACATAGAATTTTTGTTATTTGCATCTTTACCCCATATTCAATTAATGTGTTTTTATCTTTTCAATCAAAAAATTTAATGAGATATTTTATTTCCACATTTCAATTGTTTAGGCAAATTTTGTTATTCGTTTTTCTTTAGTGTTTTTTGTTTCAAATTTTTTTATGTCTAAAAAAAAATGTACACCACATGTTGTTGTTTTTTTAAGCTTGGATATGTCCGGGAAAAAAAAATCCAAAACGTTATTTTTTTTGGACTTCAATTAGATTATTATATATTATCATATGCTTATATCTATCAACATTAGTCTAAACGTTATTTTATTTTATTTATAAGATGACTAAATGCTATTAACATAAACAAATATTTTTCTTGACAAGTTAAAAATGAAGACTCATTTTAGTTATTGAGAAAAATTATAAGACCTAATTTAGTCTCTGAAAAATATATAATCCTTTTTATTTTCCCATAAATATAAACAAAGACAACTTAGTATCTACTATCTTTACATATTTTTACTGGTGAAGGAAAGATAAATGAAAGAAAAACAGATACTAACAATTATTTTGAAAGATAATAGCAATTATTTAGTAGTATAGTATAAGAGAAAATTAAATAAAATCACGATAAGAAAGACACAAGTATTTATAAAATGGAATTAATATATTTAAACAAAAATTAGATATGATAAAAATAAAAAAATAATCATTTCATTACAATAGATATAAAATATATTCCTTAACAATTTTTAAAATATATCATCTAATTCATGAGAAGTCGGACTTTTTTCAATCAATGTGATATACAAGAATAATTTCCACAGTTTGACTAATTTCTATTTAAGTCTCATTGTAGCTCATACATTCAAGAATAATTTCATATCATTGTCAAAAAAAGGAACGATTCACATTTCGACTAAGCACGTGTTAAGTCTCATTATAGTTCATCTGATATACAAGTAAGGTCAAACCATTGACATAAAATAACTAGCAATAGTTCGATCAACAACGAGTTAAGTCACACAATAGTTAATCTGATTCAGAAGAAAGCTCAAGCCTTTGTTAGAAAATAAACTAACCACGGTTCAAGTAATCGCAAGTGAAGGCTCTCTATAGTTCATTTGATTCATAAAAAAGGTTGAACCTATGTTATAAAATGATATGATCATATTTTAATGAGTAAATTACACTCCTCTCTTTTGAAAGATTTTTGAATTACACTCATCTTCCCTCTTATGTTAAAATATGCACTACCTCGCCTCTTATGCGAAACATATTAGAAAACATTTCGCTTCACTTCCCTGAAAGAAGCTTGAATTACATTCCCCTCACCTCTTAGTGCTTGAGTAACCTCTAATAGTAAATCTATATTTATTGAACTTGGATTTTTATCATGATGTTGATATATATATATATATATATATATATATATATATATATATATATATTATCAGACATTTCTTCAATAATTTTGTTTTGTTTCAAACTAATAAAGTCCCTAGAATAATTAGTTCATTTAATTAAATATTAAATACGACTTAATCGTGAGACTTCATTAATTATAAGAACATGATTCTTAAAGTATCATTGGTCAAGGTTTATTGTGAAGTGGAATAACAGTAAAACATAAAGATCATTATGTGGGTAGACTGATAATCATGTCTCACAGATCATGAATAAAGAGTTGTCAAGTCTTCAACCAAGAAGCTCATAAGCATTTAATTAAGATTCCTTTTAGATTAGGGAGCAAATTATACTTTGCTTTACTTTCAACTAAGACAAAAACACAAAGGAGGAAGCAGCTTATATATGAATATGACTGATTTAGAAGCCTTTCCTTACTCTTCCATACCACTCACAAAACCCACCGCTCACATGTCTAAAGCACCGTTTTCGTTTTCACTACCCAAAATCCTCACCTTTCTCACAAACTTACAAAACTCACAATCAGTGGCGTTGCCAGGACTCTGAGGCAGAGGGTTCGAGCTTTTGAACATTCAAACTTTTGATCCTTAAGTGTGTTCCTCATTGTCATATTGATATTCGGATGTATAAAAATTGTAAATACATTCACATTTTCTCTTTTATTAGTCATTTTGGTCTCAATTTTGTTTTTAAGTAATCAATTTTAATTATCAAAGGTGTTTTTTCCGTTGTTCAATTAGTCCATAAATCACTGACCAAAGAGTTCACTAAAAATGTGTTTGTCATTTTGATGCATTTAAGAATTATAATGAAAGTATTCCATACATCCAAACACCAAAATAGTTGTTTGTCTATTTAGAAACAAAAGAAAAGTTAATATATTCAAACACAATGGTAGTAAAATTATTATATATATTAACATTTATTAATAAAATAAGATATGGTATAAAAAATTTCTGACGCACACATATTTTATAATCACTCTCAAGCTAAAAATTTGATTTTTTAATATTAAAATTGGAAAAAAATTGACACAATAGTGCTTTCCTTGAAAAAAATTACGTTATCTTTGGTGTAAAGACTAAAGAACACAACCAAGTTGGTTGGGCTCCAGTGGCAAGGAGCTCCTTCCAAGGACGTACTCAGAGAATACCGAGTTCTGCGAAAGCAAAAAAAAGACTAAAGACCACAAATTAGCTGCTAAGACACGAGTTAGAGACGTAAGGGCTCCATTTTTTGTTGAATTTCACGAATGAAAACATTAATAAATTGTATGAAATATTAAATAAAGGAACAGAAAAGGCAGCGAGAATAATGAAGAAAATGTTAAGTAATATTTAATAGCAATTAAAAAGCAAATGAAAGAAAATGAAAAGCATAAAGGTTCATACGTGCAGTAGAGTTTAGTCTGTGTCAATCTATTAGTGAGACTATCTGCTAATTGGTGCAAGGAGAGAGAGACAGCAGGTGCAAGGCTTAGATCTGAGCGGGTTCAAATAGAAAAACACATAGGATAATTAGGCCCCTGCTCACAATGTCTCAAGCACTGTATGTTCTTTCTCCAAAACTTAGGGAAATCCGAGCAAAGTTCATAGCAACTGAATTTGATGCTTCATGAAGCGACTGATAAACAAAATGTGCAAAGAATTGCAAGCTTCATGGGTAACACCGGAATTTGAAATTTTTGCGAGAAAACGCATCAATTAGATTCTGAGCAATTCAATACTATCTTGGAATCCTTGTGTTTGAGTCCAACTTTTTCAGTTTCTTCAGGAGGCAAAAGGGAGATTTCAGAATTGTCTCTCCGCGTACCTATTCCGCAATGTTCAATTGTTGCGAAAAGAATTGTTTTTGTTGTTTGGGTAAGGTGATACATGGAAAAACGGTCGAATTGGGGTATTTCAAAGACAAACAGGTGTTTGAATCTATAACAGACATGATTTTGACACTGCTTCTCAACTTGCACTCAATCAGATCGTCCAATTTTCAAAAAAAAGGAACGTTGAGTCTGCAAGGGCTGTTTTCGACAAGCTTTCAGTCAAAGATATGGATATTTGGGCAAGCATGATTGATGTTTCATTCAATGTTGAATAAGGAGCTTGTGCCGAACTTGAACTTGGTAAAACTATATATCAAAGCTTCTAAAGAAATGAAACTGTTCTGTCATATCAAGCATCGTGTGATGCATGCATATTATATTCGAGTTAGTAACGGAGACCTATCTCTCCAAGACAAAAACATTTTGCTCAAATATTATCTGATAGATCCATTTTATGCTGAAGCTGCTTGTAAGTTTTTTAACTCTATTGATGGGAAAGACATCATAACTTGGAATACCCTCTTGCATGGCTTCGCTGTTCAGCACCAATTTGAGCGTTGTTTAGTCATATTTCATGAACTAATTGAACAACAATTGTCCCCAGATGCTGTTACGTTCCTTGGCCAGAGCGTCCTGAAAACAAAAGATTGCACAGAGCTGCATTTAGCATGCTTGTTGAAGATTAGATCGAAGGCATGCCTTTTTTTACTCTACCACTGCTAGTTAATTGACTGAAAAATGTTTAATATTCACTTCTAAATTCCTGTATTCTGGATTATAAGTTCACTTCCTCTAACAGGAAATGAAGTTTTGTCTAGCAATTTTAAGAACATAAATTGTTTATGGATTATTACAAAAAAATTATATACTTCCTTAATTCCTTACTTTGTGTACGTTGTCTACCATTGTGTTTGAATATATTAACTTTTCTTTTGTTTCTAAATAGACAAACAACTATTTTGGTGTTTGGGATGTATGGAATACTTTCATTATAATTCTTAAATGCATCAAAATGACAAACACATTTCTAGTGAACTCTTTGGTCAGTGATTTCATGGACTAATTGAACAACAAAAAAAACACCTTTGATGATTAAAATTGATTACTTAAAAACAAATTTGAGACCAAAATGACTAATAAAAGAGAAAATGTGAATGTATTTACAATTTTTATACATCTGAATATCAATATGACAATGAGGTACACACTTAAGGATCAAAAGTTTGAATGTTCAAAAGCTTGAACCCTCTGCCTCAAGGTCCTGGCAACGCTACGATGCCTCATAAGGAACATCGTTCTACCTAAGCCTAAATCTGTACACTCATTTGTATTGTAATTTGGCTATCTAAGCTTGCAATATAATCGATGGGACTTGGTATGTATCTATCTTCCTATGTTTACAAAGGACATGCATATGATATGAAGTATGTTTTTTGACATAGGATGAAATTGCTTCTATAACAAAAATAAAGAATGGAATTAATTATTTAATTTAATATTAATAATAAGTACCAGCAATTCCTTTCCTGGGAGTATACCCTCTCTAGCTTGGTATGTCTTCTTTGGTTCTGTTGGAACTTTTCGATTGAGAATTTTTTGAGTTTTTGAACTATACTGCAATGCGGAAGAGAACATTATAGAAGTATGAAGTGAAACAAAACAGAATGGAACAGAGATTCCACTCTATTGTTTAGATATTTTAGAAAGTGATGAGATAATGTTTTCATCTGATTGTTTGCAAATTGCACCGAGCATAATAAATTATAATTTTTTATTCCATTTCTACCTTTATTAAAAAAAAACACTATTATTGCTAAAATTTAATCTCTTTCAACAGTTTAACCACCAAAACAATATCTGTTGGAACATCTATCACAATTCTTCTAAAAAATAGATCTGATGGGCATCTAAATTTGATTTAGTATGCCAACCAAATTTTTACTAATTCTTTTCTTTTTAATTTATTTTAGCTAGTGATTCCATTGTGGTGTATGGTGGAGTGAAACGATAATCTAACTTTATATCATATAATATAATGAGATAGAATCAAACTGGAAAATCTAAAATGCAAAATTACATAAACAAGACAATTGACACAAATCCAATTGAACTTAAATGAAGTAACATATATGATGAGATTAAAAATCAAAGCTACAAGGGCAATTAAAAGAAAAACACAATAATTTGGGAGAGGCCAATTTTTAATTTTTTTGCTGCTGCTTTTTCTCTTGTGCCATGTGACTTCTTTAAAGGCTGCTCCCTCTAACTTACACGTCAGATTGTGTTTCTGTTGCGGTTCCATGTGAATACTCCTTCCGTCCCTTAATATAACCCCCTTTTGTTTATTTTTTTGTCCCTAAATATAACTCCCTTTTCAAATTACAACACACATTAATTATTTTTTTTCCATATATACCCTTATTTAATACTACTACTAATTCTAAAATTACAATAAATTGACTTTTCACATTATCTCTTTAATGAGGGTAATTTTGTAAAATTGTACTATAAAACAGACACATTAGCTACACCAACAACATTTCTTAAGAAATGTGAAAAAAACAATAGGTGGCTATATTAAGGGACGGAGGGAGTATATTCTTGTCTGCAGCCGCACTGGCAATTGTTTTGGTTTTCTGGACCGTTTTATTTTTTTTCTATAATATTAAGTGTTTTCTGTATTTAGTTATGTGAATGATTGATTATAAAATTGATTTTGATTAGATTTAAATAAAGTTGGTTTAGGTTTAGATACAGTAACGTAGAATTGTTTAAGTAAAATGTGAAAGAATTGACGGTAATAATTTTGAGGATTTTATATCTTAAAAATATAAATTATTTGAGACCTAAAAGTTATGGTACGTAAAATACTTAAAAGATAATTGATTAATTTAAAAAACTTTTAAAAAAAATATGAAAGGATGGATTTCGTACAATTAAATAACTTAAGGTTGTGTTTAGATTGATAGAGAGTGGTGGAATGAAATAGAATAAAGTGGGATAGAACTATGTTTCATTGTTTGGTTTTGCAAAAAAAGAATGGAATGAAGTTTGATGGAATCAAAAATGAAGATGAAAAACTTTTAAGAAACTAAAAGTTGAAAAAACATTTTAGAGAGACTAAAACGAAAAATTAATATATTTATAGGGACTAAAATCATATTTAACCCTTTAATTAATTATTTATATTATGATTTTTTTTTATCAAAATAATAAGATGATTTTAGACTTTTTTTTGTTGTTTTTATAAGATGATTATAGTCAAACTCATAGTTTTGAATAAAAGTCAAACATCACAGAAATCTTACGTGGCAAGTTCTGGTTCGATTCATGGACGTGTCAGAACACGCATTCCAATGACGAAAATAACCTCCACTCATTAACATCAAAACCAAACATGACAGGGTCAAAAACGTCAAAATAGAATAACTTCCATATTGTGGAAACCGTTAGGAGGGAAAGCTGAAACCATTGTCGCTGTTTCTTCTTCAAAATCAACAACAATGGAATCATCATCTTCTTCACACTAAGAACACAGAGAAAGAGGGTTTCAAAAAAGTGAAATTTTTGGGTTAACAATGATTCAATGGACGAATCGGTTGAATGCTGCATTTGGGTTTTCATTTCTTTGGTTAATTTGCTTGATTTACTTC
The DNA here is from genome assembly GCA_958299785.1 of Medicago lupulina. Taxonomy (NCBI): domain Eukaryota; kingdom Viridiplantae; phylum Streptophyta; class Magnoliopsida; order Fabales; family Fabaceae; genus Medicago; species Medicago lupulina. The sequence goes on along the minus strand of OY283144.1, from coordinate 36,107,418 downwards.
ACCCAGGTTTCACTTCTTCATCTTTTGTTAATTATTTCGATAAAAATTAAATCTTTGTGTGAAATTATTGATGGGTTTTTGTTTTTCTTTGAGATCTGGTAGTTTTATTTATTGGGTATTGTTCAATTCATGCTTTTAGTCCCATTTTAATTTTTATAATTTATATACCAAGTTGTTATGAATGAAGATTTTCTGTTGTGTTATTCTTTATTTCTTAATAAATTTTATGATTCTATTTGTTGGTCTACGAGGCACTAACACTAGACACCAGACACAATACTGACATGTTATGCTGTCACAGAGATAATTATTGATGAAAGTGGCATAATTGAATGTAATCACAAGTGTTGGTGTTGTTTCGGTGTATGACACTAACATATGTCGGATACCGAACAAGTAATTAGAAGTTTCGGTTCTATTGATGTGTTGATCAACTTATGTTAGATTGCTTTAGTGACAACAATTTTTATGATCATAGTTGTGTTGTGTTGTATTGTGTCTTGTCTTTTTGTTTTTTTGTTTTCTTTCACTGAATTAAGAACTATATTGATGCAGGGTTTTAGGTCATTTGTATGGACAGCAATTTCCTATCAACTTAAAGATAATCTTCATTTGTCACCCTCAGCTTCCCAATTTGTGTTTTCAGTTGCATTTTTTCCATGGAGCATTAAACCATTATATGGGTATGAATTGTTCAATTTCTCCCCAATTGAGTATCATGTATTGGATTTAGTTGGTATGTAGTGTCAGTGTAGAAAGGTTTTACATTGTCAATCAATTATAATTGTCGAATCATTAAAAATGTTTAACTCTTATTATGACTATCTTAAAAGTTAGATGTACGATTGGTTGTGATCGTTTGACGGTGTCAATAACTTTACATGACAGTGTATCAAAATTAAAATCTTCTGTTTTCACGCGTAGAGATACTTACGATAGATGGACACAAACACTAAGATTATATCTATATGTAGTGTAGATTCGTTAATTATATCTACATGAATAATTTTATTTTGAATTTATGGTGATATTCTATGCCTATGTTATGTAGCTTAGAAAACTAGAATGGAGATGATTCTGATGCCTGTGGTGCTTTCTTTGCACCTATAAAGAACATGTGACATAGAAAATGATGAGAGTTTTCCTATTCTGAATAATAAGAAGTTGATTGCTCATCTCCTTTTATATTCTCAAATATGTCGGAATACACTCCCAGAAGCATGCTTCCAGTAAAATGACACAGTTTTACGGTGGAGGGTGGAGAGGGATGAGCAATCGTCTAATTAGAAAGGGAAAGTACAAGGAAAAGTCTCTGTTTAAATTAAATAATATATAAAATTAATATTAGCAGTTGTTCATCATCGTTTGTAAGATTTACTTTTCTCTGTCATTGGAATATGAGAATATGGTTTTTAAAACGATGTACATATTCCCGTCATATGAGATATGAAAAGAGCAACAAAAAAAAAAGGCATGAAAGAAGGCAAGTTCTTAAGGTAACTCTGAATGACTAAATGAATTTTTTATTCAACATGAAACAGAAATTTCACTAAATGTTTTCAATATCTCTTGAACCGACTAATATGTGTTGAAAACAGCAAGGTGCAGTTTAGTTTGTGTAGTTACTGTGTTTACATGTATCTGTTTGTTTACTAAATCAATCTCACACTGCTTCCTTATAATCTGGTTTGGTTAATGATGAACAGAATACTTTCTGATTGTATCCCGATTAAAGGAAGTAAGCGGATTTCATACTTGGTCATTGCGACTGTGCTCTCCCTTGTACCATGGTTTATTTTAGGTTTAAGTTCAACCTTGAGGAATTCAACATGGCACCTGATGGTATTCTTGACTGTGCAAAACTTAGGATCAGCCATGGCAGATGTTGTTGTTGATGCGATGATAGCCGAGGCTGTAAGATATGACAAGTATGTTTGCATCTTCAATTCCTAATTTCATTGTCCAAGATAAACTGTTGCATATTGAATAGTATGCCTGCATATAGATAAACTTCCAATCTCTCAATACAATGGACCAGCGAAGGTCGAAGGGAGTGTTTACTACCAGATCGGTTAATTTTTTGACTTTTGTTGATAATCTTTGTAACTTTTATTTCAGTTGATAGATCAAAACATTTGTCAAGCTTCTATGATGGATATATTTCTTTGCACGATAACCAATTTCTTTGCATTGTATGTGTGTCTATATATAATGTGAACGATGCATGCACTTCATGGAATCTTTGCAGAGTTCTCTTTTTAAGGTCTGTTTGGATTGACTAATTTGAATTTATTTATTGACATAAGCACTTCTTACACTGTATGAGAGCGCTTATAGAAACCGTTTATGACATGTCCAGAAGCTCTCCCGAATAGCTTACAAAAACAGCTTATAGATTATATGAACACTGTTTGACTTTATTTTATCTTTTGTTATAGAAATAGCATATGCATAAACATTTAATTGAGCTGTTTATCCAAACATGCCTATTCTCTATGATTAAGTATTTGCTTTGTTGGTCAGGGCCAAATTTGCAGGAGACCTCCAATCATTATCTTGGTCTTCAATGGCTGTGGGAGGAATATGCGGGAGTTTGTTAGGGGGAATCGCGTTATCAAGTTTACAGATAGATGCTATTTTTCTTCTATTTTCTGTACTGCCTTGCATACAGTTATTATCATGCTTTTCTGTGAAGGAGACCTCTGTAAATAGCGAAGTTTTAGTTGAGGATTATATTGCAAAGGATTTGCATACAAATGGTGGTAGTAGTACCCTAGATGAAGATAGTCCTTTTACTAAAAAGTCACACAGTAGTACAAGAAAAAGAAAGAAGGGAAAAAAGAACACAAAAAATAGAGCAGTAAATACCAGCAAATCAAAGATTCTGGAGAAAGGAGACTCCTTGGCAACAAAGTGGTTCCATTCCTTGAAGAAAGCAATTTATGATTTGTGTCATGCGTTTAGACAGCCAATGATTTTGAGGTAATCAATCATTAAAGTAGATATTTGAAATTTTGGCTGTTTACTTTTAAGATTATGGATGATTCCTTGTTGAGAGCACATTTCATATTTGAGTGTTCCATTCATATATAATAATATTTGAGAGCACGCTTCAGATTGATGGTGTGTACAATGCCCGACATCAACACATCTGGGTACATTCAATTATATTCATTTTCTTAAATTATTTTCGGTGTCTACGTGTCAGTGTTTGTATCCAGTGTTTGTGTTTTTATCTGTGTCTCATTCATACTCTCCAAACCTTGTAGGCATTAAAGGTTTGTTAGCCAAATTGCAGCCAATTAAAAAAGCTAATCTCCATAAGTTAAAATTGCAGACTATGGCCAATTATTTTAACTTACAAAAAAATTGTGATCACATAAATTAGCTTATACTGGTTGATGCTATCTTCAAAAACTTTATCTTCTAAGGTTCAACTACTAAAAAGTAATGTTTCGGAAACTTACTATATCATATCGTTAGAGTGTGTGTGTGTGTGTGTTTTGTATTTATGGTCTCACATAATGAAGCTAATTCATTTTACACATGCTATAAAATAGTTAGTAATAATCTCTGTTTTATGTTGTGGAGGACAGACCTATGTCTTGGTTTTTCCTTGCCCACATTACTGTTCCCAATCTTTCAACAGTCTTATTCTACTACGAAACGGAGGTTCTAAAGCTCGAAGCATCGTTCTTGGGGACGGTGCGTGTTGTTGGTTGGTCAGGACTTATGCTCGGAACCTTCGTTTATAACCGTCACCTAAAGCATATGACGCTTCGAAGAATTCTCATGTAAGCAACTAGGATTGTTTTATTGGTTGGTAATTAGTTTGTGTCTATTTAATTTACTGATATGTTCTTTTTATTACAGGTATGCTCATATTGCATTGGCCTTCTTGAATCTTCTGCAAATTGCTGTTGTGTCTCGGAAAAATATCGCCTTTGGTGTACCAGATAGGGTTATGGTGCTCTTTGGCTCGGCGCTTGTTGATGGAATTAATCAATTCAAGTTTGTCATTTCTTCTAATTTTCTGTTATTTCATTTTTGATACATTGTCGTTATAATATTATATATGTAACAGTTTTCATTCCTGTCAAAAAAAAAAAAATACAGTTTTCATTCCTCACTGGCTTAAATTTTGTCCTTTTTAATCCTTGAATGTTAGTATTTTTTTGCTTATGGTTATTGTTTGTTTTGATGTAGTTACTGCAATTTTTTTCCATATTGAATTAGTCCTTTTAAAATAAAATTGATATATATTTTATGGACTAACATCAATATAGTACATATATTACAAGAACTAATTCAGCATAGGCCAAATATTACACGGACTAAACCAAAACAACGAGGAACAAACTATAAATGTTTTATATAGGGATAAACCGAAAAAGTGCATATTAAAGGGACTAATTCTATAATCATCTTTATCAAACACATCTCAATAGGTATTATTAGCTTAGAGGGATAGAACATACGGTACATATCAGTTAATATTTTATGTTTGTTCCTATTTTCCATAGTTTTTGTTGCTTGAACCATAATGATTTGATATGAACCATTTTTTGCGTTATATCCTTGGAGTCTATTTAGATTGATTTATTTGAACTTATCTTCTTGCATAAGCAGTTGTGAGAGCTTACGGAAACAGTTTATGACATATTCAAAATTGTTTTCAGCTTATTTTCATAAGCTCTTCACTCTTCAGGGAAAAAAACTTATAGATTATATGAAAGCAGTTTGACTCTCTTTTATCTTTTGTTATCGAAATAGCTTATAAACAATCATTTATATGATAAGCCCTTCTTATTTTTCTCTTTGGGAAAAAAATGCAGGTTTATGCCTTTCCTAATCTTATCTGGACAACTATGTCCTCCAGGAATTGAAGGGACATTATTTGCTCTTTTCATGTCAATAAACAACTTGGGAACAACAATAGGGTCTTTTGTAGGTGCTGGCTTGGCTTCTATATTGAACATAGATTCAGGATCTTTTGACAATCTTCTGTTAGGCATTGTTATTCATGCTTTGTGCAATTTCATTCCAATTGCTTTTCTGTTTCTGATACCAAAAGAAGCAACAGGAGCATCAGCATAGATAGTTAGTTATTCATGAATACCATTGGAATTGGTTATATACACTTCAAATAGTTTTTCCTAGGTATTTTGATAGTTGATATTTTCCACTTGTAAATTGGAAAATATTAGAGGAAATGAGGAGCATTTGAATTGATTTATATACGAATTTTCTTTGAGAATGATACTGATTCTGTATACTCATTTTTACATCTTGATTAGCTTATGAGGCTTGTTTTTAACATTTAAATGAGTTTAGTTTTGGCTAATATAAGCATTTGTCGATATGCTTTTGAGCATCCAGCTGCATTTTATCAAAACAATCTTGTTAATTTTTATCCCTTTTTTATAGTTTTATTTTTACCTTTAGGATATAGGGTTAAATAGATTTGGATCCTCTAAAGTAAGTAATGTGTAAATGGATCCTCTAAAGTAAGTAGTGTGTAAATTAAAGTGACAAAATCAAGATTGTTATTTTAATAAGAGCGGTGCTATATCTCGCGAGAGATTTTCTCGCGAATTTTCACGATTGCCGTTTTACTATGTATTTAACATGCTAGATAAGTAACACACTACCAGCAACTGGCTTTACAAATTTAGTTCAAATAAACCGTGTGAATCAATGTGGTTTTTGATTACAAGAAAATTTATTCATATAATATAACAGAGCCAGCCAGTAGAGTTTGTTGGGAGGTTCAACCTCATATTCTTCTTATTGATATGGTTTTGCAATTCTGGAACACATTTACACTTCTCTTTAGAGAATAAAACTTCAATTTGTGATATCAAGTTGGCAAATCAAGGTGAAGGATAGTAAGATTACCCATATGAGAACAAAGAGAGCTTTGTAGTGAATAGTCATACAATTCAACATCAATAAGATCCTAACCTATTAGTCATTGCAGGGTAGATGATTGCTTGGTAAAAAGAATGAGTCAGAAACATAGTAAACTTGGTTACTGCTTGGAAACAAAGGTGAAAAATCCTATTCACATAATTGAGAACTGAGATTTTAGGCACAAATTTTTCACTTAATATTTTATACCCCTATTTTAGGAGAACAACTGCCTCATCATCCTTAGTCTTTACAAGTACCTGCACATGCAATGTCTTAATATTTGAACTCCTTAAGATGCAGTAACTTAGTTGAAGCCCATTTATAAGTATGTGTGTATCATCCGAGTATCCTATAAGTATCCAATAAAATATATTTTTTAAATTAAAATAATTAATTCCAATACTTCGTGGGTAATTATCTGCAGAGTGGCGATATCTGATACTTATTCGATACGGGTACGTCAAAATATTTGGAGCACCTGGACTCCATTGTACTCTTCGAACTCCTTACGATGCAGGAACTTAGTTGAAGCCCATTTATTTCCTCTAATTACTGGATTACCGCCTGAAAGTAAAGATAAATTAATTAACTTCATCATTCATAGCTTCTAATGTCCAAAGTGGAATGTAATATAAATATGAATCACATAGCTATAATATTTTCAACATAAAAGTTCCATACCATGTAAACTAGATTTATCTAGTGTGCCATCTGGCCTGATGCTCCAAAACAGAAGAGCATCACCCATTTTTGGTTTCACTGATAGACCCTTTCTACGAAATTTGGATAAAACATTCCACCATGGAACAGAACTAAACTTCATCGGCTTAGCAGCAGGAAATACGGTCTCACCGCCTTCTTCAGCATCAGACCTTCAATCAAAAACAGTGTCAAATTTGTATACAATTCCGTCACAAAGCATAATGCAATTTCCAGAGAATAAGGGTTTACAGATACATAAGAAATGTAGCAACTCGCGGGCCTCCATTCCAGAATGACTCGTTAGATCTGGAATCGTAATGAGGCACAAATTTCTGCCCGACTCCATAGTGAATAACCTGAAGTCCCTCTCCATTCTCTGCATAAGAACAAGTTTGGTGCATTATGCAGAATACTTCAATATATGTGCAGCAACAAAAAAAGGCAAACATGTAGATATATAGGTATCACACAAAATCTCATACCTACTGGTATGGAGGTAATATCAGCAATTCTCTGCTCAATATTCTTGATAATTTTATCCTTTCCTCTCCTCAGAGTCATTTCTGAACTAGTTCGAATGCTATAGGCAAGGATTATGTCAAAAGTAATGCATTAGTAATACATTACCACTAGACATTGTTGTCTCAAGAAAATGTATATGAAAAAATTATTGGAACCTTTACAAAACACAAGCATAGGCAAACCTGCTTTCTATACTCTTTCCAGTTCTTTTATCGGAAATGCGCGATCTTTCCAAGTAAGGCTTGCCAAGTTTGATCAAATGCTCGCATTCTACTTTTGACTGTTCTCTGCATCCACCTCGTTATTCTTCTCACCTGTAAAACTTTGCCGTTAGGAACTTGAAACGGTAACAACAACAGCCTACACCATTATGTCGCGGCCGTTTTCGTGGCAAAGGACTATACTTAAAACGTTTGGTTAGAACTTAGAATAGAGAAAGAGGAACGTGAAAGTGTAATAAAGGAGAGAAAGATTCAATTTATGTCAAAAGAGCAAGAAAAATTACGTGATGGTCAAGACACAACGCAAGTGATGGGGTAAAATTCAAGTAGCGGTTAATAAAAAAGGAAAAGTACCGAGAGGGAAAGTAAAAAACAAGAGTAAATACGTCAATCATCATGTGTGAAAGGTACCTGAAAGAATTGTTTGTCTGATGTTATATGGTATGACTTTCCAAATCATCTTTTTGTCACGTTGACGATGAGATGTCAACAAGAAAAACCTATTGATGTATAGTATGTGACTTGGATCATGATCTTTATCTTTATATTTATAAAATTCAAATTAGGGTTAGGTATTAGTATTTTTATTTTAATCCATCATTAAAAACCCACGCAATATTAGACATTCTCACTTTTTTTTTTGTTGAGGAAATTAGACATTCTCACTTTAATAAATTGATTATTTTAATTGGATTAACTTAAATGATAAATGTTGAATGCATATAAGATCCACAAAATAAATCGGCCGCTATCTTTATTGGAAAAGATTAAACTCTAAGTTTTAGTTTGAATCTTATTACGTTGTTCTTTATTTTGGGTATTCGGTTTGGAGGTTAAATATTTTATTATGTTTTTTGTTTGAAGGAAAATATTTTATTATGTTGTTAGGTTGTAACATAATTTTATTTTATTTTTGCTACTTTGTGGTAGCATGGGATCGTTTTATTGTAATTTTTGGATTCTCTAGCATCCTTTGGTACGCTTTGTGCTAGAGGAGCTTGTGTTGGTTTTTTATAATATATTTTTGCTTAGCTTCTTAAAAAAAAAGATGCACATAAATTTAGTCAAAAAATAAAAAGATGCACGAGAAATTTCACGAACGAATAAAAGTTTATTTTTTCTTCCTTTAATTTTTTTTCTTTTTTCTTTCTCTTAAAAAGATTTCTTAGAAACAGTTAATTCAACAGTAAGAAGAAAAAAAAAGATTTCTTAGAAACAGTTAATTCAACAGTAAGAAGAAAAAAAAATCAATGATTGATTTCTTAGCAGCATAGACTTATTTTTCCACGAGAAAAAACCATAGACTTATATCTTAAAACATGTACAAGTTAATCATTTTTTATCAAAAAAATGATGAGATAGCTTACCGCATATGATTATTAGTTATAACTTTATTTTTAAATGATCTTGTCATTATAAAAACTTAAAAAAAAGAACATTCACCTTTTTATTCATATGTTCATCATCATTTACCTTAAATTAAAAAAAATTACCATCCAAATTCACATTCAAGTTGTTCAAGTATCTTCTCTTTCTCCATCTTCTAAACTCAACATTCACGATCCTTAAAACAAAAAACTTGAATTGACCAAATCTAGAAGAAGAAAAGTCCTCAAATTCAATTAAAATAGAGAGGGTTTGTGTTCATGTGTCAGGATTTTCAAATTAGATGGAATAATAAATGTTAAACAACATATAACTTCTTAAGATTTTGAGTAAAAATATCGTGTCCAATTAACTTATGTGTCTGTTTTAGTTAGTTAAATGTGATGATTAACCTCTTAAGACTCTCCTGAAATCCACACATACTGAGCATAACCCAAAATGCACTCAGCTTGTTCGAGATCCATTGCGCACCTTAATTTAACTCGACCCTTTGCATTATGAATATGAGGTGGTGAAGTATATTACATTAGATTGAATGTGGTTCATGAAATGAGACAAAATATAAAGCAATATTGAAGCACTTTAAATGTAGTAAGTGGTGCTGTTTACATGCAGTTGTAGCAATGCGTGTCACGTTATTTCGTAGTCCCACATCGAATAATTTGAGGTTATAGGAATAATCAGGTGCTATAAGAATAGAAGGATTAAAAATTGTTAAAGCATGATCCTTCAGGCAGAAATGGGATATGATGAGTGGTTGAGTCTCGCAAATAATATGCGAGTTGGGTGTTCGCCCCAAAGCCTGGTTACGACAATTGGGTACTCTCATTTAATCAATCTGATCCCTATTTACCTCTAATCTGAAGGCCAAATCCAGTTTTTAAAACTTTTTCAATTTTAATCCTTAAATTTTTGTTTTTGTAGATTTATGTCATTGCTATGTTTAGGGATGGCAAAATGAGTTGTATTCATTGAGTTTAACCTGTCTTTAGCAGGACGGGAACCTGTCTAATCTGTAAAAAATTGTGGCGGTATGGGTTGGCTTGTTGGGTTGAAATTGAAAAAAATAATTTAATTTATCACTTTTCTTTCAAGGTTTTGTAAATTAATTTCATTCGATTTAAACATGTAAACAACATTAATATACACGTTTAAATCAGAAAGCGGAAGCAAAATAAGGGAGCACTTACCTCCAGCCATTGCTCGGTTAAAAAGAGCTTACTGCTGCCCTTGCTGCTGCTGTAACCGGACTATTTCGCTATTCCAAACCTTCACTCGCTTCAAACTCGATGGTGCAGTTGCTTTAGAGAGGAGCAAGTTCAGTGACTCTGAAACAGTGATACGTTTCTGACTTTATAGTGCCTTGCCCATCACAAGGTCTACAAAACGTGTAACACAATTTGAGGGAGCCTTAAACTGAATATGGGATAAGTGTGGAGAATAGATGGATCAAATCAGAAAGATTTTTCCCTTAAAAATAGTATTCCACAACAATCAATTTTGACTCAATATTGGCTTAGGTGGAAGAGCAAAAATAGGAAAAATATCTAACATTCTCCCACTTGGTTCATCTAACCCATAATCAATCATAACAGAAAACTAAACATAAGAATCATGGCGATATGTCCTCTTATTATGAGTAGTATCTTCCATGTATTATAATATATCAAGTCTCTCAATATCGACCCTCAACTTAATGAAATAACCACATGTTTATTTCTAGTCTAAATGAAGTGAATTTTCTCAATATTAATAAATAAGTATGTGCACATAACTAAATGAGGAAAAATTCAAACTGAATAAGAGTTTCATCAAAATAACAAAGGTTTAATGAAAATTACATTGTGGAACCAAGTCCCATCCGTACTACATGATCCTTAAAATTCTTTGATGGCATGCCTTTAGTCAAAGGATCAGCAATCATCAACTATGTGCTAACGTGTTCAATGACCACTTTATTTTCTTTAACACGTTCTCGTACAACTAAGTATTTAATGTCGATGTGTTTACTTCGACTTCCACTTTTGTTGTTCTTAGCCATAAAAACCGCAGCAGAGTTATCACAATACATCTTTAATGGTCTCGAAATAGAGTCGACAACTTTAAGACCAGATATGAAACTCTTCAACCATACACCATGCGAGGTAGCCTCAAAACAAGAAACAAACTCAGCTTCCATAGTGAAAGTAGCAGTCAAGGTCTGCTTTGCACTCCTCCAAGATACAGCTCCACTGGCTAGCATAAAAACATAACCCGATGTTGATTTTCGAGTATCAATGCAACCAGCGAAGTCTGAATCAGAGTAGCCAATTACTTCCAAGTTATCTGTTTGTTTGTACATGAGCATGAAAATCTTTGTTCCTTGAAGATATCTCATCACCTTCTTTTGCAGTTCTCTAGTGGTCAACACTTGGATTACTCTGATATCTTCCCAAAACTCCAACAACATATGCAATGTCAGGTCTGGTGCAGACCTGAGCATACATAAGACTTCCTACAGCTGAAGCATATGGGATTTTCTTCATGTGTTCCCGTTCAAAATCATTTTGTGGGCATTGACTTAATTCAAATTTATCACCCTTCATGATGGGAGCCACATTTGGTGAACAATTTTTCATATTAAATCTCTCAAGAACTTTGTTGATATAGGCCTCTTGAGACAAACCCAAAATGCCTCGACTTCTATCTCTATGGATCTTAATGCCAATGACATAAGATGCCTCTCCCATATCCTTCATATCAAAGTTTCTTGAGAGAAATTGTTTCACCTCATATAGCATACCCTTATCATTTGTCGCAAGCAAAATATCATCAACATATAACACAAGGAAACAAATGTGACTCCCATTGACCTTCTGGTATATACATTGATCCATGACATTCTCTTCAAAACCGAATGAAGTGATTACCTCATGAAATTTTAAATACCATTGGCGGGAGGCTTGTTTCAATCCATAGATGGATTTATTAAGCTTGCAGACTAAGTTCTCACCTTCACTAGAGTAGAATCCTTCAGGTTGTTTCATGTAAACCTCTTCCTCTAGTGAACTGTTTAGGAATGCTGTTTTCACATCCATTTGATGCAACTCAAAATTAAAATGAGCTACCAATGCCATAATTACTCGAAAGGAATCTTTCTTAGACACAGGAGAAAAAGTCTCTGTGCAGTCGATTCCTTCTCTTTGAGTGAATCCTTTGGCAACAAGTCTTGCCTTATGTCTCTCAATGTTGCCTTGTGAGTCTCGTTTGGTTTTAAAGACCCACTTACATCCAATGGCTTTTACACCATGAGGCAACTTGACAAGATCCCAGACTTTGTTTGATGCCATTGAATTCATCTCTTCTTTCATGGCATCGTGCCACAAGTTAGATTCTTCAGAACTCATGGCTTGTGAAAATGTTTCAGGGTCATTTTCGGCTACTATGTTGTAGTCTGATTCTTGTAGATACACCATAAATTCATCAGGAATTGCTGACTTTTTGACTCTAGTAGATCTTCTTAATGTTATCTCATTATCTTCTTGAGCATCTTGTTGTTCAACCGGTTCAATAACAGGTTGTTCAACATTTTCTTGATGTTCCTCATTAATAACTTGATCTACATGATCATTTTCAACAGTTTGTGGAATTTCAGTTGCTGGTTGTCCAACACCTCTTTGTACTTGAGGGGTGTGTATGACAATCAGTCTGTCACTTGATGTAGAAGGTTCAACATCATAGTGATCTTTCTCAAAAGTTATATCTTTGAACTGATCACTCCCACTAATCAAGTCATTCTCAAGAAATTTTGCATTTCTTGATTCCACAATCCTAGTTCTAAGTGATGGACAATAGAATCTATAACCTTTAGACTTTTCAGCATATCCAATGAAATGCCCGCTAATAGTCCTTGGGTCTAGTTTCTTTTCTTGTGGGTTATAAATTCTTACTTCAGACGGGCAACCCCAAATGCGTATATGTTGCAAACTCGGTTTCCAACCCTTGAATAATTCAAATGGTGTCTTTGAGACAGCCTTGGTTGGAACTCGATTTAATATATACGCAGCAGTCTTTAGTGCTTCAGTCCACAAAAATTGAGGAAGATTAACATTACTCCTCATACTTCTTACCATGTCCATTAATGTTCGGTTTCTTCTTTCTGCTACACCATTCTGGTCAGGGGAACCAGGCATAGTGTATTGGGCAACAATCCCATGCTCTTGAAGAAACTTCGCAAATGGACCGGCTGCTTGTCCACTCTCAGTGTATCTACCGTAGTACTCTCCACCTCTATCAGATCTCACGATTTTAATTAGTTTTTCACATTGTTTCTCTACTTCAGCCTTGAAAACTTTAAAGGCATCTAAAGCTTCATCCTTTGAATGAAGTAAGTAGAGATACATATACCGTGAATAATCATCTATAAAGGTGATAAAGTATTTCGGACTACTTGCATCCATGTCTGGACAACAAATATTTGTATGTATGATTTCTAATAGGTTAGAACTCCTTTGTGCACCCTTTTTGAACTTGTTAGATTGCTTACCCTTAATGCAATTCACACAAGTCTCGAAATCAGCAAAGTCTAGGGTACTAAGTACCCCTTCATTTACTAATCGCTTAATTCTATCGATTGAGATGTGTCCCAATCTACGGTGCCATAACATTGAGGAATTTTCATTCATAATACATCGTTTCAAACCAGTAGTAACATGCATTGAATTATAAGCAGCGTTATTTTGTAAATTAATAGAATAAAGACCATCACGCAATTCACCATAACCAACAATTCCAGATTTATTACATAAAGTAAAACCAGAATCCTTGAAATTAAATAATAAACCCAAATGCGATAGTTTTGAAACAGAAATTAAATTCTTCGAAAAACTAAGAACATAAAAGGTCTTTTCTAAAACTAAAATAAAATTGTTGCTTAAAATCAACTTGCACGTTCCAATGGCTTCCACATGTGAACGCATCCGCCCTCCTGAATAGATGTATTGTTCACTTCCCACTGGTTTCCTTAGGTTTTCCATACCCTGCGAGGTATTAGAAACATGGATTGTAGAACCAGAGTCAATCCACCATGTATTATGATTTATATTAACCATATTAGATTCATAACAAACAAAAGTAAATGGAGTACCTTTCTTGTCCATCCAACTCTTAAACTTCAGGCAGTCTTTCTTCATGTGTCCTTTCTTTTTGCAAAAGAAACACTTAGACTCTTTCTTTATGGTTGGCTGAGGAGGAATGTGGCCTTTATTCTTAGCATATTCCTTCTTTTTCTTTCCTTGAACAGTCAAATTCACTTTCTCACCTTCCTCCATCATCAACCTTTCCTCTTCCTGCACACACATGGTCAGTAATTCATTGATTGACCACTTATCCTTATGTGTGTTATAGGATATCTTGAAAGGGCCATATTGATGAGGAAGAGTGCATAGAATGTAATGAACAAGGAAAGAATCAGACATTGTTACCTCCAAATCCTTAAGCTGAGCCGATATATCCCTCATGCGCATGATGTGATCACGCACTCCTCTCACCTCAGTGAGCTTCATGGTTGAGAACTTTATGATTAGAGTGCTGGCAAGGGCCTTATCAGATGTGGCAAACTGCTCATCAATGGCCTTAATAAGATCCTTGACATTTTCATAATGCTCGAGTGAACCACGAATGCCAGCAGATATCTTGGTCTTTATGAACATAACGAAGAGACGGTTAGATCTCTCCCACTTTTCATAAAGATATTCTTCAGCAATGGCAGATGGTTCATCTTTCCTAATAGCATAATCAATATCCATCCAGCCCAAATAAAGAAGAATTCTCTCCTTCCATATCTTATAATTGTCACCATTCAACTCGGGAATGCCACACTTAAAATCAGAGAAATTTGCAGATTGAACAACTGCAAAAATTTCAACAAAAATGCTCATTAACCATAATTGAGACAAAGTAAATAAATTTCATGGTTTACCAATGCAAAACATGCTTAAATATACAAATCTAGTGACATAACACTTGCCTGTGGGCTAAAGTTTTATTCAATTAGATTTGTATTATAACTTTATGATAAAACTATCAAATCATGTTCCTTTTCTTAATTCCTGCGGGTAAATCAAGAAATATAATATGATATTTCATCCTATTTAAACATACAATCATAACAAAATTCATGTGGGTAGATTTTATTATACAAGCATGTTTAACTACAACTAATGCTTTAATTGTGATTCTAAATTCTTAATATAAAATGTGGCTATTCCTTAATTAATCACAATTTTATTAATCACTTAACATTAATTTTAATAAAAAATCTTAATGTTTGCATATAAATTGAACAATGCAAATTAAAAAATTACGCTACATGTATAAACAGTGCATACAAATGACATTAAACCCTATAAATTAACACTTTTAATGTGCTTGAATCATTTCACTTAATGTTGTATGTTTAAAATAACTTTATTATTCATACAACTTACTAAAATAAATAAACACATTAAACTTATAACAAAAAATACATTCAGTATATGAAACAGAGGTCATTTAATGTATACACAGAATTCTATTCAGAATTAATATCCATATATAATACAGAAGCAGCAAATGTTAAACAATTGAATATTGCAGCACGTTTGGTTACAGACTCCTTCTGGATCTAGAAGGACACATGATCAATCCTTGGAGAAACCATACGCGTTCCCCTTAAAATTTTTAATCAGTGCGTTTTTTTTTTAAAACAAAAGGTAAAAAGAAAACACAAATTATGAGAATCAAACTCGCGACCTTAAAGCAATTCATGGCTGAAACAAACCACTGCGACGCTTATTATTATTCTGATATGTTCCTCATTGTTTTATAATAAACAAAACGCACTGATTAAAAAATAAAAATTCATCGTCTTCAACCTTCAGCCGGGTCGTTTTGACCTGGTTCAGACCCGCTATACCCGAATAAAACCCGACGGTTTTAGACGAATTTCAATGTCAAAAACGATGAAAAATTATGCAGAAACACTTTATAAATCGTTTCCAATTTGTTTCCGATTTTATTTTTGATTAAAAGGGTCAAAATCGAAGTACCCAAACTTTTGAAAATTTTCAAAACAAATGGAAACGATTTAGCAAGACAGAGGCGTATATGGCTCTGATACCAATTGTAAACTATCTTAGTCGATTTAAACATGTAAACAACATTAATATACACGTTTAAATCTGAAAGTGGAAGCAAAATAAGGGAGCACTTACCTCCAGCCATTGCTAGGTTAAAAAGAGCTTACTGCTGCCCTTGCTGCTGCTGTAACCGGATTGTTTCGCTATTCCAAACCTTCACTTGCTTCAAACTCGATGGTGCAGTTGCTTTAGAGAGGAGCAGGTTCAGTGACTCTGAAACAGTGATACGTTTCTGACTTTATAGTGCCTTGCCCATCACAAGGTCTACAGAACGTGTAACACAATTTGAGGGAGCCTTAAACTGAATATGGGATAAGTGTGGAGAATAAATGGATCAAATCAGAAAGATTTTTCCCTTAAAAATAGTATTCCACAACAATCAATTTTGACTCAATATTGGCTTAGCTGGAAGAGCAAAAATAGGAAAAATATCTAACAGGTTTTAGCTTATGTTTTTAGTAGTTAGTCAATTGGTAATTCATGAAGTTTTTATTTTGGATGTTTTATTGATTTATTATAGATTTTTAGTTGATATAAGTTATATGTTTTAATGATAATTTTCATATTTTTAGTGGGGTCATTACTTATATATTAGATTTTCTTAAATTAACTTTAAATATATATATATTTTCACATTGTTTTTGATTAATAATTAAAAAATATTGATAGGTCGACCCGTTGATCCGCCATAAAACGGAGTGGATGAGATTTCCAACCCTACATCCTTAGTTGGTCTGCCTGCTATTTTTTAGACGAGTTATTGAGAGGACGGGTTAACCCATTTTACCATCCTTAACTATTTGTGATTGCTCTCAATCATGGCCGTTCCTAGAGTTTTAGGGGTCTTAGGCATAATATGAGAAAAGGCCCTCTTATATATTACGTCATAATTTTTTTTAACTCATTATGATTTTATTAGCTCTTCATTTTTTTTTTTTTTTTCTGCTTTTCACTACCAAATAATTTTTTTTAGGCAACATCTGAAAATAAATCAAATATTTTATAGACACCAAAACAAAATAAAATATCGTAGAAGAGAACAATAGCACCTGCAAAATGATCATGTGTACTTGCAGAAAAGTACGAGTAAGGATACTAGGGTTTGTATCGCTATTAGGGTTTAGAATGTTGATTTAATGCCTTGAGAATGCTCTCAAGTGAGGTATTTATAGCCTGTTATGGGTTTGGGTCACGGTTACTTAACCTCCAAGTAATAGGGGTATTTGTGGTATTTAGGCGGTTTCTAGATAGTTCTAGAACCTAAGTAAGGCAGCGCCCTAGAGGGGGCACGCCTAGGCCTTGGAGCCCTTCTGGAGGGCGCCCAAGTCCTTATGGAGGGCGTTTGAGCCCTTATGGAGGGCTCTTTAGCCTCTAGGAATATTATGACGGTCCACAGCCCCCCAAGCACGAGGCTTGGAATCAAGGTGAAGTGGTTGATATCCTGCTATTTGCTTTGAAATTCTATGATTGTCGGAACCATTGCTCTGTCCACTTCTTTGGCTGGTATGTCCTACTTTTGAGAGGTCCCGTCTAGGGCGCTCTATTCTGTCTTTAGAGCCCCCAGGGGACATGCATTTGCTTGCTCCAGTGATGATGTTTCACAGCCCCCCAAGCACGAGGCTTGGGATTAAGGCGAAGTGATTTAATCGAGGCGTCTTCGTCTGTACCTGCTGCCGTGTTTTTAGCTTGGCGATCATGACTAAGAGCGGACGCCCTTACGAGTACTCGCCATGGGAACATATTTCTTTACGAGTGCACGCCCAACACGTGTACGGACAGGATTTCGTGACCCTTCGTTGGCCGACCACGTGTCCGACAATCTCGGGCGATGCACGACGCGTGCGCGAGGATCGCGTCTTCCCGAGGCGGCACTGTAACGTCTCTTCCTTTAAAAGGGCGATTTACCCTTCATTTCTGCCTTTTCGTCTTTCACATCTCTCGATCCAAAACTCGTGACGCTTGCTTGAGCTATCCAGAGACAACTGACGCCTTAATCTTTACCAGGTAACCCTTTTTCCCTGTTTCTCTCTTGAATTCCATATTTTTCTTTGCGCAAAATGGTTGTAATCCGGGAGTGTGACGAGAGGGGTAGGGAGATTTACCCCTCGGATCCTTTAGAGATAGCTCGACTCCAGAGAGACTGTCTTAAACACGCGACGCGGCCGAATGGTCTTATTGATTGGGAAGCATACAATTCGAGCTACTTTGGTCGCGTGACTTTTTCGGATTTGTCAAGCGAGAGTAGTAGCGACAATTTTGATGATAGTGATTGTGTTTTCCTATATGCAACCTCAGGAAAGGAGATCATTGCTTGCGCTGAAACCCAAATGCCAAGGAGAAAAGGAGTTATCAGCTTAGAAGTGGAGTCGGATACGGAGTTTTTTGGCGACGACGTACAGAGTTACACATCGATTTACTGTGACCAAGCAAAAGTGAATCTTTTTAGGAGTAAGAATGCGGTTTCTGCCACGGGGTGAGAAGAAGATATAGATCTGAGGCCGTGCCCGCCTGGCGAGATAGTGTGTATTCTGCGCCCGAAGGGAGTGAGGGAGATCTTCCATATGTATGGCGCGGTGTTGGAGGAATTTGGGGTTCGAATCCCCTTCACTTAATTTCAAATGGATATATTGCGCTTCCTTAACGTAGCTCCGACCCAAATCCGTCCCAACAGTTGGGCCTTCATTCGTGGCTTTGAAATTTTATGCGAGGCTTTGGATATGGTTCCTTCTGCGGGCGCCTTCTTCCATTTTTATGGTACGAAGGGAGTAGACAAAGGCTCCTGGGTATCCATCAGCGACCATGCGGGTAAGAGCCTATTTCTGTCATATGCTTCAAGCTTTAAAAAGAACTGGCGGGTCAGTTTCATGAAGGTTTGCGCCGCAAAGGATTCAAGTGTCTCAGTTGCCAGTGTTAACGGCGAGCTTGGGTTTCCCTTAAGCTGGACTAGCTCGCCACAGTCTGTTTGTGGCTATGACTGTGATAAGATGACGCCATACGAGCGTGATGTTGTTGGTTTCTTAGACCGGATGAAGCTTACTGATATCCGTATGCTTCTAAATAAAGAGACAGATTCGGAGGACTTGGAACTTTACCTCTGTGAGTGCTTCTCCCATAGTTCCAACGATGTCTCAATCACGTACTGTTTCTGTTTTGCTTTATATTGCTTAATTTTATTACTAACCATGGCATTCTTATTTTTACTTGTGTTGTAGTTCCAATGATGCCGCTTACGGGAAAAGAGAGGAGGAAGTATCTTGAAGCCTTGAAGGAAAAGAATGCTGGAGGCGAGCACATTTCCAGTGACCCTGCCGGCTTGCTGTTGAGGAAAGGGAAGAAAAAACAAGTGCAGGGGAAACGCCGGGAGGCGACGCTAGCGGGTCCACTAAGGGCGCCGCCGAAGACGTCATTGACCTGGCCGGCTCGCCACCAAAAGGCCCAAAAAAATATCTTCAATAATAAATTTTTTGGCACATTATTAAGAAAGAGGGTGTATAGAAAAATCTTTGTGTTATACGAGGGTATATATAGAAAATCTCATCAAAAGGGTCTAAAACTTTAATAGACTTGAGCCCAGATCTTCATCTTGTTAATATTTCGGGCCCAATAGTGAACTTTGCAATATACACCCCCCCACCGTAAAAAAAAAAAAAAAGGGGCCCCTAACGGCATGGGCCCTAGGCCGTCGCACCCCCGGCCTTTGCCTAGGGCCGGCCCTGCTCAATTTAATTCTGGTATATGGATTGTGAAGGAGAGAAAAACACAAGAAGGGGGGGGAAGGGTTGAATTGTGTTAGCTTTTTCTTCGATTTCTCTAAAGTTAGAACACAGATCAGAAGCAGTTAAGAACAGCTTCTGAAGTGATGTTCAAAACTAGAAATGCTGCGGATAAAAACAGAGAGAAGGAGAGAAGAAAGACACAAAGCAATTTATACAGGTTCCTTCCACAAACCGGAAGTAGTCCTGTCCCCCTTGCACTTCCAAGGAGAGTTCACTAAATGTAATATCTGATTACAAATGCTCAAGCATAACTGCAAGAGACTTCCAATGTTCAAGAACACAATCAAGAGACTTCTAATGCTCAAGCACACAAGCAAGAGACTTCTATCAAACAAAATTACAAAGAAAATGTTTGAGGTTGAACACTTGATATACAATCAGTGGTGTTCACAATACAAATCAGATACAGACTCTTAAGACTTTAGAATTTCTAAGATATGAACTTGAAAACTGAAATTCTAAGTGAACTTTTGGATGCTGAACAATTTGACAGAGTTTTGGCGCTTTCAAAATGTTGTAGAGTCTTATTGTTCTTATGGTATTCACTCCTTTATATAGAGGTGTGAATTTGAACGTTGTAAGTGCCAGCACATCCAAAAAGAGTCGTTGTTGAAGCTTTGATCTTTCACCAATGATTCATTGCCTGATTAAGGTATTGTCCTATGAAGGATCAATTTCAAATCCATTCCAATAGAGAGGGAACATTGAGACAGGCAGAGTTGTATATGAGAGTTGTTATTCTTGTCTTGTAGCAGGGACAAAGAAACAGAGTAGTGGAGAAGATGGTTGTACAGTTCGTACAAAGTACAATGTCAACGCTCTTTGTATTTTAGCAACCAAATGCCTTCAAATGCTTTCAAAGAGATCATTGTGACTTCCTTGTAGTCTTCTGCCACTCTTAGATGAAATACGATCCATAACACAACTCTTGAAACTTTAAATCTTGAATCATTTTGCTTCTGGTGATACACTACAGCTTCTGGTGAAGCAGCTTTTGATGACCTTCAGCTTCTGATGACGTCATCACTTCAGGAGCACTAGTCTTCAGGAGCACTTCTCTTCAGACGCTTTAAGCTTCCTTTTTGTTGATTCCTTTGCTCTCTTTTGTCCATTCATAACCTCTAAATAATGTAAAAATTTGATCTATGGTCCTGTATACTTGAACAAATATTAGCAATTCCAATTGACAATTTTTAATACCTATTATCATCAAAACTCTTTAAAGTTTATTGTTACTAACATTTTGTTCCAACATATTGTTTTTACATACCAACCTCCACCTTTTAACTTTCACAGGTAAAGAAAACAAACTAGTTCATGGCCTCAAATTATCTCAAATAATAAAATAGTAAGTCGGAAGAGAAAAAGTCAATTATATTGACATGTGAATAATCTACTAAAAGAAGGACCTTGAAAATAAAGGCTGAAATTTTAAAAGGCATATGAACCTATACAAATTTATTGAAGTTGTTGGAATTTGCTCATGTTTTTGGGTTGTTTGATGTATAAATGTGTTTATACATCTTTAAATTTTGAGATAATTTTTTAGATAAGATTCTGGACCGTCATAATATTCCTAAAGGCTTAAGAACCCTCTAGAAGGGCTCGGACGCCCTCTAGAAGGGCTTGGACGCCCTCCAGATAGGCCCTGGAGGCCTTGGCGCACCCCCTTTAGGGCGCCGCCTTTCTTAGATTCTAGAACCATCTAGAAACCGCCTAAATACTTAAATACCCCTATTGCTTGGAGGTTAAGCAACTGAAACCCAAGCCCATAGCAGGCTATAAATACCTCCCTTTAAAGCATTCTAAAGGCATCCATTAATCAGTCTAAACCTAGCATACTATGCAAACCCTAGTATTCTTTACTCGTACTTTTTTGCAAGTACAGTTGGCGCCGTCTGTGGGAACCGGTAAAACTGACCCGGCCACACCTTTTCAATCCCTCCAACTCTTCACTGCCTGACAGTGATTCACCTGGTCCATCCTCTTCGCTGATGACAGAATTCGGTAAAGGTGAGAGCACGTTGTTATCAGATCGCCACATGGTATCATATCGATGTCAGGTTATACCTTTCTAAACTTTGTTGACGTCCTTATATTTAATAATTGTTCCATCATGTTCTGTTGTGAACAGCATCGCATGTGTAGGTTTAATTGACCTAGTTTTAATTTCTCTCTAAAACTGGTATTGACCTAATTCAATACCTCATGTGCATATTGTAACACCCCGTTTCCAAAAATACGTAATTTGAATAAAACAATCCGAGTTATACCACAAACGGAGCGTTACATTGCTTACATAAAAAATTTCTTTAATAGAAAATAAAACTATTAAACTTCAACAACCAATCTTATAAAAAATGCAGCAGAATATTCTTTTCAACATAATTAATCCTCAATAATATTTAAACTTCGACAACATTTTTCAAAATTAGATACATAAAGGAATGAAGAACAAAAACGACGTTTCCCATCCCGTTACGTATCAGAGCCCTAGACATTGAGCCACCACCTACTACTCAGGATCACCTGCAAGTTACCCATACGAAGGGCAACATTTTCAAGCAGAAGGGGTGAGATTCACAATCAAAGATAATATATATATATATATATATATATATATATATAGGGGGCATATCACATGAGAATGACTTTTACATGTGAGAATGATAAGAATAAATTAGAGCCATTAGATTAAAAGCAACGGCTAAGATTAAAACACCATAAGAAACACTCACGTGCACTCTTGCTAATTCTCACCCGTTCACCTCCTTCATTCCAATTTCCAACAACAATACTCGTTCTCTAATCTCCATGGCTAAGGTCGATTTTCTTCACCCCTTCCTATAGATCTCTGTATGTCCAATTTTCACAGATTAGGAGCCTGAATTATCTCATGCCTTCATTTATTTTCTGTTTTATAAAACATAGAATAACTCAACTTTTTTTAAATCAATTTCAACCCTCTCCTCTTCAAGTGCAGATTTTGTAATTTGAGAATTTACGGATTTTTCTTGTATGTTGTTATTAGAGATTAGATGAGCCGGATTGAATTACTCAAATTTGT
Organism: Medicago lupulina; assembly: GCA_958299785.1. Lineage (NCBI taxonomy): Eukaryota > Viridiplantae > Streptophyta > Magnoliopsida > Fabales > Fabaceae > Medicago > Medicago lupulina. The sequence continues at coordinate 36,084,674 of OY283144.1, read as the reverse complement.
TTTGTATTTTGCAACAGAAGATAAGAAATCCAGTAGTTATAAGAAATTTCCCCCAAAAAACAAAGTGATTATAATAAATTAGATTGAAATAAAAAAAAAAGATTTCAACACAGAAAACTCTAAATCCCCCAAATAGTTTAAGAAATTAGATTGTCATTGGAATACAAAAAAAAAAAATTCAACACAAAATCCCTAAAACAATTCAAGAAATAAGATTGAAATTACAACCCAGAAGAAGAATAGGAAGGGCAAGAGAGAAGGCGAGAGAAATTGGAACGAAGGAAGAAGGTAGAGGAAGAAATGAAAGCTGGAACAACAGCAACCCAGAATAAAGGAAGAAGAATAATGAGGGCTCGCAGGATGAAAGGTAGGAACGCATGTGTGTATGTGTGTTTGAGTTTCTATGCATATGACTCACTTAATTGTGTTTTAATCACAGCCGTTGCTTTTAATCTAATGACTCTAATTTATTCTTATCATTCTCACATATAAAAGTCATTCTCATGTGATATGCCCCCATATATATATATATATATATATATATATATATATATATATATATATATATATATATATATATATATAATTCATCAAATGCATTGAAGCAACAGCAAATTCACAACAACAACATCAATAAGAAATATATATATATATAAATATAGCATCATCCTTGATTATCAACACTACTTCAATTATATTTAATTTGAAACCAACTTCATTCATGATGACAACACACCGACAACGACTTAACACCAACGACACATCAACAACATCGACAACTCACCCACCACAACGACTACTACGATGTAACAATGCACATGCATGTGGTACCAAAAATACAGGGCAGAGCCCTCACCGCTTTGAACAACAAAGTGTTCCAGGACATGAGTCCTCCCGCTTTGAACGACAAGGCGTTCCAGGGCAAAAGCCCTCACCGCTTTGAACAACAAAGTGTTCCAGGACATGAGTCCTCCCGCTTTGAACGACAAGGCGTTCCAGGGCAAAAGCTCTCCCGCTTTTATGCATTATGCAATGAACTTCACTTGTGTATATCAACATACAACATCAACAACTCAATGGTGTATATCCGCATACAACCCAACAGCAACGACAACAACATCTACTACGACATCAACATCTGTGCCTAAATACTTATGACACACTCCCCAACCGGACAACATTCCAGGGCATAAGCCCCCAACGATGCATGAGCATGAAAGACTCGTGGTGTATATCAGCATACAACCCAACGACAACAACAACAACAACAACGACAACAACAACTGTGCCTAATTTATTTATGACACACTCCCCAACTTTGACTAATGTGACACAACAACGACACAACAACTACGACAACGGAAATCAACAACATAGCATATATAATTATATTTATTTATATATACAAGCATTCGCCTAGCTTCACTTCCATTTATAATATTTAATACATAAACAAGGATACATTTTTCACAAGGGAATCAAATTTGATTAAACAAGACATAAGTTAAATACTCATAAAACACCTCAATTTAACCTCTCATACTTAAGTTTGAAGTTTGGGAACTAATCATAGGTTTTGGACTAACTTGGGATTAGTTATTGTAAGTTTTTCTTAAAGTTTCTCAATACCCACTTGGACTATTTCCATCATAACTCAAAATCTAAAAATCATTTTCAAGTCAAACCAAAGCTGTAACGCCCTCTTTATTTACTTAATTATTTTATTAGAGAATATAGTATATTATTGTATATTATATGATTTTTGGCGATTATGCGACGTATTTGTGATGTTGTGACGTGATGATTATTTTATTGTTTAATAAAATAAGATATGTGGTGTTTATATATGTTTATATGAAAAATAGAGATTTGTTATAAAATATATTATTTTTAGAGATGGGGTTATATTTATAAATAGGAAGAGTTGTGAGGGTTGAGATAGAATTAGATAAGTTCTGAGGAAGTATTTAAGGAAACTAGGTCAAGGAATTAGACAGTACGCGTTATCAGACAATAAGAAAAAGGGAGAAAACGGTTGAAGAGAAGAGGTGAAGCTAGGCTGCAATTTCTGCAATTTTTCCAGGTAAGGGTGAGCCTAACTCCAGTAATATTAATGGTAATTCATCTGTTTATGATTAGCTAAGAGATTGGGGAGAATGGAGAGAGTTTCATAAACTAGGGTTTTGATGAATTTGATGAATTTGATGTGAGAATTGGTGTAATTGCTTTAGAAAACGCGTTACAGAACCTAGATTAATCACTAGAATAACATTGCTGATGAATTAGAGGCTTAGCATGAGAGAATTGAGATGAGAGGGTGAGAATTGGAGCAAACCCGTAGTGAACCTGTCATCGCTCGCCTGTGGCGAGTAATTCACTCGTCGTGGCGAGTAAGCCTTGCATCGCTCGCGAGGCGAGCTGCACAGCTCGCTGTGGCGAGCAACGCCCTTCTGCTCGCGAGGCGAGCCAACTAGCTCGCCGTGACGAGTAACTTTTGGAAGTTAGATGGTTTTGAGTGCCTTAATATTTATAAGAAAGACCTGTGAAGTTGTTAGGATCGAATTGGACTTAGGGAACCTTAAAACGAGGATTTTAGGCGAAAATGTCAAAAAGGCCGAGAGCACCCAGTTTGCTCGCCTGTAGCTCGCCCCCAACTCGCCTTTGGCGAGCAGCTTTTGAGAGTACTCGCCTTCAGCGAGCAGATTACTCGCCGTGGCGAGTTAGTGCAATTCTGGGTTGTTGTTCGTTTTGCGATCTGTTTCGCATTGGAACTTTGAGAGTACACCTTTGGGTAGTGATAGAGATGTTTTATGACTTAAGATGCATTCTGTAATAATGATTAATGATGGTTCTCTTATGTTAATAATAATGCGATGTATTGCATATATTTTAATGATTTATAAGCATGATGTTAAGTGATGTTGATGATGTTATGTGCCTTTGTATATGTGTTAACTGAGTTGAACTCCTGCCATGTATCAATTATAATTGCATGTGTCAGCATTGAGTTGTTAATGATGTTTGAGAAGTTATGTTGACTTGTTAAGATGTTAAAGAGTCATGTCCATGCATTTGCATATTATGAGACGGTGGAGCTTTTGCTCAAAGCGACGGTGGAGCATTTGCTCAAAGCGATGGTGAAGCATATTAATGTTTATATATGGTACCACATGCATGATGTCAAGATGTTATAGTTGCATTTAGTCGAGTCAAATTGTTGACATATTATGAGACGATGTTTTGAGACGATGATGTGCTGTTTGAGATGTTTATGACGATGATGTTATCCTTGTATTGTAAAATGTGATGTATGTGATGAGTTTATGTTGTTAATCATAAATGTTGATTTATGCGTTAATATTTCTGTTGTGAATCTCACCCCTTCTGTTGGAATTGCCGCCTTGTGGGCAAGTGCAGGTAACCAAGCTTAGGTGCGCCGATGTGAGGAGTCCTTTTGTGATGTCTAGGTGCTCTGATACGTAACGGGATGGGGTCTTGCATTGAGTCTATTCCTTTATGTATCATGTTGATCTATTTTATGACTTTAAGTTTTGCGATGAATTTTTGAGACTTAAATATTTATGAGACGTTTGATGGCCTAGAGCCAAGACCTTTTTGAAGGATATTTTAATTATGATTCCGCTGCTATATTTGATTATTTTTGCGAAGGATAAACTAATATTTATTTGGTTTAAAGATTTTGTTGTTGAGAAATGTGACACTCCTTTGTGATGTTACTCTGATATATGCTTTTATTTAATGAAATTTTCAAGAGGGAATTTGGGGTGTTACAATAGCCATTAGAAAGCTAACTCAATTATCTAAAACTTTCATGTTTACACCAAAAGCTAGTTCAAAGAGGAAAGGGGTGAAAAATAGTGAAATATGAAGGATCTGGTTCACAAAAATCGTGTCACGATTATAGAAATCGCGACGCGTTTTTACGTCCAGAACCACTTAGCATTCTGCCATCAAAATCGCGGCACGGCTGCAAAAATCGCGGCACGGTTTGACAGTATCAGGTCAAAAAAAACAGCTTTTTCAAAAATGTGATTTCCACCATTTTAAGCCCTCCTGAGGTCCATAATAGACTCTAACTTGACAGGGATCATATACTAAGATTACACTATGGACTGTACACCATCTAAACAAGAATTATACGGATTATCTACTCAATTCACATTCTAACCCAACTTCTAACCCTAATTCAAGAACACCATTTTCAATTCAATTTCAACAATTATATATATATATTATCAATTGAAAGTTAGCCTCACCCTTACCTGAATTAAGAAGAATAAGAAAACTCTACAGAAAATTGGCTCTCCTCCCTTGTTCTTGGCTTCTCTCCACTTTCTCCCAAAAGCTCTTCTTTTCTCTACTTTTCTTACTGATACGTGAAAACAAAACTCTGACTCCTTCTTTCTTATTCTCACCAAAACATAACTCCCACTATTTCCTTTAACTCCCTTAAATTATCTTAATTCTCAATAACACCCAAAATACTAATAATTTCTATTTTCTTACTTATTTCTATTAAATAATAAAAATAACCATATAATTAAAATACAACTCACCACATAAATCACATAAATCATTCAAAAATCATATAAAAGATTTTAAAATCAACCAACGATAATTAAAATAAAATTAGGGCGTTACACATATGATGTAAGGTTCTAATCCACAAACCGGTTAAAAGAACAAAAAGTTACTTCTGTCAGATTTGTATTTTATGTATTCAGTGTGATGTTGGATTTGGCGGTGGATATTTTACAATTACATTTAGATCCATGTAACTGTTGCCGCCGCCGATGTGAGTATAATTAGGTTATCGTCATGGTCTATATCCTTTCTTGATTGGTTTGTTCTTTTTTGAATACTAGTATAGTAGTAGTATTTTTAATTTACATTTGGCTAGATTGGTCAGCATGAGCTCCACTTTCGTTCCAATGTTTTATTAAACTGGAAATTTAAATAGCTAGGTTTTTAATAAAGCACTATGAAATAACTAGGTTAAATTAGTTTTGTTGTTTAAACAAAAAAAAAGTTTATTGCGTGAATCAAATGGCTTAACAGTTCGGTTTAAATGGGAATTTTGTGAATGCTATAAAGTTTTGGATTTCATGTTATAAATTATAGAAGAAAGATGAGTAAGACTCAAGAAGTAATACTAAGTTAATAAGACTACTCTAGGTACCCAACGACACAAAGTGAAGTGTAGTATTGATAAAAGGTCACGTAAAAGGGATTCTATCAAGGAAAGCCTTGGTATTTAAGTGGTCCAGGTGATGATCCACCTTTCTTTCCCGGGAACCCCTTTTATGCACCATTTACTTTGCAAACTAAACTAACTGCTTAGAAAAAACATAGATAATGGAGAATAACATCAGGTAAGACAAAACTGACCCACGTTAGAAGAGTAAATTTGGGTAGAAGAACTAGTTTCCAGCTTCATAGGAGAAATTCGAGATAATACAACAAAACTAATCAGTTTCAAGTTAGTAAAGATGAACATAAAATCAAAAAAAATGAAGTGGGCGAGTTAGTTCAAATCTAAGAAGGGAATAGGTGAATTTCGATTTAAGAGAAGTGATAGAAATTGAATAGAGGATTTAATTCCAATCTAATAGAAGAAAGAAAAGGATTAAGAGCACAAGATAATTAAGTAAGAAAGTTATGTCGAATCTAGTAAAAGAGTGAAAAGAATAGGAAGAGGAGTAGAGATGTGGGCGAGTTAATAAAAGAAGACAAAGAGTAGTTAATTTCCATTGAAGATGATTAAATATGATTAAGACTCCTTTCTTTATGATACTGCTTACTTTGGAAGTGTAAAAGAATTGTTATATTCCAGATAAATCAAGCTTGGGAGGCATACAAACCCGCCAATGGCGAGATTAAAAGGAAGAACTCACCAAGCAAACATGTCATAATGAAGTATAGAAGCAATGGTCTCGCCATTAAAAGTTTGAAGATAAAACATTGAGTATTCTAACCTTTCTCGACCTTTGAGATTTGTTTTGTAGATTCCACAAAGAAGCACCCGGAAAAGATCATGAACGCCTAAACTGGGTTAACCTTCTTCAAGGCTTTAAGTCGGCGTCGTTAAATAAATCAGAACGCCTTAAACAAGGTTAACCTTAATAAAGGCTCTAACTCGGCGTCGACAAAATAAGAACGCCTAAACAGGGTTAACCTTAATAAAGGCTCTAACTCGGCGTCGTTAAATAAACATAACGCCCAATCAAGGGTTAACCTTATCAAAGGCTCTAACTCGGCGTGAATGCTTAAACAGGGATTGAACCCGGCGTCGTTAAATAAACCTGACGCCAAAACAAGTATTAACCTTATTGAAGGCTCTAACTCGGCGTCTAATAAATGGGAATGCCTAAACAGGGATGGAACCCGGCGTCATTAAACTTGGAACGCCTAAACAGTGAACGAACACGGCATCGTTAAATAAATAAGAGCGCCTAAATAGGGCTAATCTCATTAAAGGCTCTAACTCGACGTCGTAAAATCGAAACGCCTAAACTGGGTTAACCTTATTCGAGGCTCTAGCTCGGCGTGGTAAAAACAAAAACGAGCGCCTAAACATGGTTAACCTTAATAAAGGCTCTAACTAGGTGACGAAGAAAAACATACTAAGTTGAAAACAAAGAATTAAAATACGCCAAAAGAACAACACGTAGATCAACAATTTCGACAAAGTGAAGCAAGTCATAAATACTTCAAAGTAAGGACAAAAGCGTTAAATAAAGTTCAGCAAGTTAAATAAATCACAAGTCAAAGTCATAATATTACAAAAAAGCGCCTAGATAGGTCGCCAACAAAAAGAAGAGATTAAAATTAAACTACGATGATTAGGGCTCATCAACCAGCTCGCCTTCTTGGACGATCTTCAAGGAATCCAACGCCGACAAGTCCAGCTCTGGAAACAAGAAAGCCACCTGAGACTTGGCCCTTTCAAAGCCATCTTCAAATTGGCTGACCATCGCCATCTTGCCGCTCTCCACTTCTTCTTTAGTTCTGGCCAACTCTCCCTCCAAGTCGCCAGGCTTCTTCTCAAGATCGCCTTTCTCTGCGGCCCAGTTTGACTTCTCTTTCACCAAATCAGCCATCGCATTCTCAGCCTTCGTCTTATCTTGCAGAAGACCCTCAACCCTCTCTTCAAAAACAGTAGCCTGATGTTTGTACTTCTCAACATCTTTCATGGAGTCATGAAATTGCTTTTCCAAGGCCTCGTACTTGCGCTCCATGGCCTAAATGTACACCAAAGAGCGAAGAGCGCCGGTACCAGCATCCTACGCCAAGTCGTTGAACTTCGAATGGGAAAAGTGCCCCCTTTAAAGGAGAGAACGTTTCAGAAACTTCCTCAGGAAGATGCGCTTCCCCGACATGTGTCACACATCGCCCAAGGATTTCGGACACGTAGACGAGCAACGAAGGGTCGCATAATCCTGACAATTCACGTATAGGGAGAGCCTTCAATTAAAAAACCACAGCCACAAGTCGCCTATCCTAATTTTGTCACACAAACTAAAACGCCACGACGAGTACAAAAACAAAGTAGCCTAGCTTCAACCACTTCGCCTTGATTCCAAGCCTCGTGTTTGGGGGGCTGTGGATTGTAACACCCCGTTTTCCCAACTTAAAAATTTCTTAAAAACATTTATCAGAGTACACAACAATAACGGGATATCACATATAACATAATCCGAAAAATAGTTAAATAATAAATTAACTAAATAACTTCAACACATTGCAGCGGAAAAATTACTTATAAATCATAAACGTTTGGCACGCAGGCCCCATAAAAATATCTCAAAAGAGTTAGTTCCATTATTTGCAAAATATCATAAAGATTCACGTAAAAGAATGAAGCATGCTTATAAAACAACCCCATCCCGTTACGTATCAGAGCGACCTAGACGACACAGTGAGGCAAGGCCACTCACGAAGCAACTGCACACTAAGCACGATCACCTGCACTTGCCCACAAGGCGGCAATTCCAGCAGAAGGGGTGAGATTTCATAACAAAATAATATTAATCAACATAATTTAGAATAATAATTAACATCAAAACATTCTTAACATTTTTGCATAATTAAATAACAATTAGCACGTAGTCACATAATCAATCTTCATCAATAATGCATCATTTAGACACAACAATGCAACAATGCTCTTAGACTCCTTATATGCATGTGGTACCAAACTTCATCATAAGTATTAATATACTTTAAAACGTGCGGAGGACAAAGCTCCTAATAAACGTGCGGAGGACAAAGCTCCTATCATGGTGAGGACTAAGCTCAATGTATGCTAATGCATGGACTCAAATCAATCAACAACTTATCTTAATCACTTCATCATTATGCATCCAAGAAATTGGAGCTAAACAATAACTTATCATCATATATATATATATATATCATACGATTTCAGTTTAATAACATCAGCAGCATAATTCAATCATCAAGAGCAGAATGATATCATTATATCAATTACAATTCAAAGCAACATAAACTTTATCATATTTGCATAAGGTATAATACTTTAATCCTTGCTCAATTATCATGAATATATCTTAATCACTATACAGATTACTCTCAACATTACCATTAGGTCTCACTAACCCTTAGGGATCCCCTCTCAAAGTCTTGTGCGAAACAGATCGCATTAGCTTAGGAAATATGACATTCTGTCACAGCACATTTCGCCATGGCGAGCTAAATTCCGCCTGGCGAAATTACAGGTCACAGGTATTTCGCCATGGCGAGCTAAATTCCGCCTGGCGAAATTACAGGTTACAGGTTCGTCGCCATGGCGAGCTAAATTCCGCCATGGCGAAACGATGTCAGAACAGACTACGGGATTACGAACTTTTTCACCCCAAATCCTATTTTTCACCATATTAGACCCCAAATTCGACTGAAATAACAGCATTAATCCTATTCTAGATTCTGTAATCCATTCCTACATCAAATAAACAAATTTTACCGTTCAATTCATCAATTCTAAGGATTTGACCTAGTTTTCTCACTCTCCCAATTCAATCCTATTACTGTTAATTGATCATCAAAATTATGCTAATTAACATTATTAAATCATTAGTCTCACCCTTACCTGGTTTAGAAGACAAAATCGCAGCACTCCTTCCTTCTCTTCTCTTTCACGCGTGCGTTTTCTTTCTTTCTGTTTCCAAAGTCTGAAAGTGTTACTGCCTTCCTAACCCTAGTTGCCTTATTTATACTGCCAACAAATCTTATCTTATTTACTCTTTCTCCCACATAACTCTCTAAAATCCAAAACTAACCCACAACTAAATATTTTATTTTCTTTTCAAACTTATTTTATTTAACAATAAAATAAGTCTCTTAACCTTATCCTTAGCATTATAACTTATCACCAAATCATCCAAAATATATCAAAACATATCATAACACTTATATATTATATAAATATAATATAATCACCTAAACTTGATTTAAATAAATAATAAAACGAACGTGGGCGTTACATGGATCATCATCCCTGAACGAAAACACGTGCTCGTCCCTTGGGAACTCTAAAGATTGAATAGGGCACCCTGGGCGGGACCTCTCAAGAACAACGAGGACATCATCCGAAATTTCAAAACAAAATAGCAGAACATCAACCACTTCGCCTTGATTCCAAGCCTCGTGCTTGGGGGGCTGTGGACCGTCATAATATTCCTAAAGGCTTAAGAACCCTCTAGAAGGGCTCAGACACCCTCTAGAAGGGCTTGGACGCCCTCCAGATAGGCCTTAGAGGCCTAGGCGCACCCCCTTTAGGGCGCCGCCTTTCTTAGATTCTAGAACCATCTAGAAATCGCCTAAATATTTAAATACCCCTATTGCTTGGAGGTTAAGCAACAGAAACCCAAGTCCATAGCAGGCTATAAATACCTCCCTTTAGAGCATTCTAAAGGCATCCAATAATCAGTCTAAACCTAGAATACTATGCAAACCCTAGTATTCCTTACTCGTACTTTTTTGCAAGTACAAATTCAAATTCATTTAACATAATAGTCGAGTCTTTTTAAGGTTTGAAATGAGAATTGGATTAAATACCCATACTAAACGTATGTGTGAGTCTTAAAGTTTCTTCACATTGCTCATACTAAAGGCACATCCAAATGATAATATTTCACTTGATCTTGATGATGGCCTAGAGCATGTTTTCTTGAGCATATGATGCTTGTCTAGACCTTCAAGATTACTTTCTACACATGGAAACAAACATCAGAGTATCAAATGTTTTCAAACAACTAATTATCATCAAAACTCAAAATTAAAGATAATTTTCTTTTCTTGCATTCTTCCTTTCTTATTTTTTGTTTTTTGTTCTCACATTCCTTTGTTTGATTTTGGATATATGATTTTTCACTTTTCATCGGTGAGTGAGTTTTGGTCTACTGCAACCAATGCAGAACAAATCAGTGAAAAAGAAACTAGAAAGGAGTGTCCATACCATTTTTTTTTTTGGAGTACAAGAGGGCCATAACCCAATACCATTTTCTTTTTAGTATGGCAAAGTGTTGTCTATTTTACACAGTTTTATAATCTGGATTTTAATAATTTTTGAAATATGTGGAACCCAATTTTGCTAAAATGTCTTCCTCTCAAATGATTAACTTTTCTTGGCACATTTACATTGATAACAATCTCCTTCTGTGCAATATATTACAATTTGGTATAAATCGGGTATCTCTGTGTTCAATTAAATGGACTATACTCAATATTTTATTGGGTTAATAGGCTTTTACCCCCTGTAATATATGTCACTTTTGGTTTTTCCCCTGTGAAATTTTTTTGTCAGATTCCGTCCTTGTAAAATGTTTTTTTTTAGAATACCCACTAGGCCAGCTGACGGTGCATTTTCGCTGACGTGGCACGCTGGGTCACCTTTTTCTGATGATGTGGCGCGCTGACTATATAATTTTTTTTGTTTTTTATGGGATACACGTGGCATTTGTGATTTTTTTAAAATAAAAACAAAACAAATTCTAAAAAAACATTAAAAATGAATTAAATTTTAAAAAAATTAATAAAAATGAAAAAATACCTAAAAAATAAAAAAAAAATCTGGAAAATTTAATAAAAATGATTAAAAAATAAAACCATTATGGAAAAATTTAAAAAGATGATTAGAAAATGAAAACAATTTTAAAAAATTAATAAAAATGGAAAAAAACCAATAAAAATTTAAAAAAATCTGGAATTTTAAAAAAAATAATATATATCGAAATTTTTGAAAAAATTAAAATTATAAAAAATTTGAAAATATAATATTATCTAATTAGTTTGATTTTGAAAATTAATTTTCAAAATTTTATTTTATTCAAAAATATAATATTCCATAACACACATAACAGTGTCAATCAATATTCATTGTATCATGTTATTCATCTAGATTATATTTTCGAGTAAAATAAAATTCTAAAAATTAGTTTTCAAAATCAAGATAATTAGATAATATTTTCAAATTTTTTATAATTTTAATTTAATTCCGATTATTTCTTATAAATCTTTCCAAAATTTCGATATATATATATATATATATATATATATATATATATATATATATATATATATATATATTTCTAAAAAAATTCCAGTTTTTTTTTATTTTGCCAAATTTTTATTAGTTTTTCTAGAATTGTTTTCGTTTTTTAATTTATTTTTCCAGAATTGTTTTCATTCTTTAATCATTTTTTTAAAATTTTTCAGAATTTTTTTATTTTTATTAATTTTTCTAGAATTTAATTCATTTTTTTGTTTTTTTAAATATTTTTTAAGAAATTTTTTTATTTTTATTTAAAAAAATCACAAATACCACGTGTACCCCATAAAAAATAAAAAATGAAAATATATATACAGTCAGCGCGCACCACGTCATCAAAAAAAGGTGACTCAGCATGCCATGACAGCGAAAATGCACAGTCAGCTGGACTAGGGGGTATTTTTAAAAAAAACATTTTACAAGGACGAAATATGACAACAAATTTCACAAGGGGGAAAACCAAAAGTGACCTATATTACAAGGAAGTGAAAGCCTATTAACTCTATTTTTTTCTTTTATTATTTTACACTTTTTCCCTTAAAAAAATAATTTATTTCACACTTTTTCATTATTTTAACATCTCAACCACATTTATTTAAATATTCAAATCACACCTTCAAAACTCTAAAATGAGTTTCACTAATATCACAATATACTCTAAATAATACTCTAAAATAGGGTTTTTTAATTATTTTATTTCAAAAAGCTTTTGATTTTTTTTAAAAAAGAATGAAAGACACTGTAGCTTAATATGCTACCGCATATTAAGCCAAATGCACATTCCTCTCCGACAAACATTACAACATGTCGACTCAACCTTACAATGCAACGACCGATAAATCATGCTCTAAGTGAAGTAGTTGAGGTTTAAACTCCAATCACAATGATCAACATAACATTTTTATCAGTTGATTAGGACTTAAGTACAACCTAATTTTTTTAAAATATCCGCTATATTTTTTTTAAGAGATTACATATCTATATATATAGTATGAAAAAACAAAAATCCATGTAAATGAACGTTACGCTGGTAAAACCTGATTCTAGTTCTGCACATTGATTAATTCACAATATATAACATTAGTTGTAATTCAATATCAACAAATCAGAGTGGCGCAGCGGAAGCGTGGTGGGCCCATAACCCACAGGTCCCTGGATCGAAACCAGGCTCTGATAAATTTCAATATTTTCGTTTTTTGTTTTTTTTCTTTATTTATTTTTTAATCCACAAAATTCAACTATAACTCATCTGAATTCAATCTAGTTCAAAACAATTCAATACCGTTTTGTTTAATCTCCAAAAAAATTGTTACTTTATCAATTCCTCTCAACAAATACATACTTTTATTCAAAATTTTCAATCAACCGTTGCAAAATCTAGAATTTTTGAAAATGAGAAGGAGACCTGGAATTGGAGGGTTACAAACAGCTGCAGCAGCAAGGGATCAATACAAGAAATTGGGTGAAAATGTTGCTAAGATCAGAACTGATATGATGAAGGAACAACTTTCCACTTTTCGTTCTCAGCTTGAAGATTTTGCTCGCAAACACAAGGTTGTTCTTTTTGTTTTTGTGATTGATTGGTTTTTGTTATAAAAAATTGATTTTTAATTCTGGGTGTTGGAAAAATATTTAATTTTGTTCTCAAAAGTTTATGTTTTGAATGCAAAATAGTTGTTGTGTTTGTTGATTTTTAGAACTTGGGTTTGGATTTTTTGGAGTGTGAGTTGATGAAAGTTTGTAGCTTTGGGGATGGGTTTGGTTTTGGGTTCCTTCCAAAATTCAAATGTGGTTGGATTGGGATTTAATTTTGAGCTTAAATTTTAGAAGTTGTGGCTGAAAATATGTGCAGTGGAAAACAGCGGTTTCTTCAAATTATGCTACACTAACGTGCTATATCGCCGCTATTTGACAACAATTTTTACTAAACAGCGTATTGCAGAACAATAGTGATTTGTTCAAAATTTTGCTAAGCTATATGAACTATTTCTTAGTCCACACAAAAAATATTTAAGGCATACCACCTCTAGCTTGGCATTATCGAAGTAGACTGCAAAGGTAGATTAGCGACCAGACATAGAGTTTAATAAGAGTCTGTCTACCTCGAATTTAAGATGTAGCACATGAGCTTCCATGCCGTAGTTATAAATACATCTGGTCATAGTATAACTTTGTTGTTTATATCATTGTATATAGTATCCCACACACCATGTGACTTGGGATGCATGTATGCTACTGTTAGCAGCACTATTTGCTAATAGTCGTAAATTTTGCTGATTGTTGATTCTAGTAGTTAACTGTATGATTGCAATCATAACATGCCAGTGGGGATGAACTTGATGTAGTTTTTGCTATGAATGATGTTGGGTGATTGCTAATTGATGGAGTTGGTATAATGTTTGGGATGTTATTATCAGCTTTTCCATGTCAATAGAGTTTTGTTAAGGGGCTTGCTTGAATAATTTGAGGACTTAAAACTTCAGGGGCAAGATTGATTAACAACTTACTTTGTTCATGTCTCGTGAATTCTTTTTTGTATCCTTTTTTGCAATTAATGATTAGATTAAATAGCGCTAATTGTTGGTATCACTATTTCAGAATGACATCCGCAAGAACCCTGCATTCAGATCACAGTTTCATGAGATGTGTGCTAAAGTTGGAGTAGATCCATTGGCCTCAAATAAGGGTTTTTGGGCTGAGCTATTGGGAATTGGTGATTTCTATTATGAACTTGGTTGGTAAACACTATATGTTACATTGCATTATAATTCTATACTTGCAATTGTTAAACGCTTTTATCTTTAATTTAATTCAATAGACCATTCCCGATATGATTTTTTTTTTAATTAAATACGAGCTGTTTAGTTTCACTCTTTTCTTAGAGTGGTAATTTATTTGCTAAGACGAGCTATTTGGCTAGACAGGAGTTCAAATTGTGGACATTTGCTTGGCTACTAGACCCCTGAATGGTGGATTGATCAACCTGCAAGAACTCTGTCAACTCCTTCGCCAGAGAAGAAAAAGTGATCGTGGAGTTGTTTCCGAGGATGATTGCCTGCGTGCTATCAGTAAGCTGAAGGTCTTGTGCTTTACCAATCCCTTAAAACAAATTTTGACTATTTACTATTTATGGATGTGGATCAAATAAATTACTTATGATCACTCTGACTTGCATGTATTTCGGAATAGCATGTGTATGTCCTCATACTGAGAGATTTGTTACATGCATTCTGGTTGACCCTGTGGTGCTGCATACTAATGTGTCACAAATATTTCAGGTTCTCGGTAGCGGGTTTGAAGTTATTTCTGTTGGAAAGAAAAAACTTGTCCGTTCGGTTCCAACTGAACTGAACAAAGACCACAATGAAATTCTTGAACTTGCCCAGGTAGCACTCACTTCTCCTTGTTTGGATATACTTATCTAATTATACATGTGTTTACCTGCCTCTTCCACTTCCTGCTTTTTAAGAGTCACGAGATTATGAACTTTCTTGAGCATGGCCTGTGATTGCATGATGTGTGTAAATCGGATTTTTTTGGATTGATTTATTTGAGGTTATCTACTGACATAACCACTTGTGAGACTGTTTGAGAGAGCTGATGCAAACGGCTTATGATATGTCTATAAGTTGTTTTCAGCTTATTTCTATAAGCTGTCCAGAATAATTTATGAAAACAGCTTGTATCTTATATAAAATCCATTTAACTTTACTTTATTTTTTTGTTATAGAAATGGCTTATACATAAACACTTACATGATAAGAGCTTATGCTGTGTTTAATTGAGTTGTTTATCCAATCAGGACCCTAGTTTGTTGATGTTATCTTTATAGCATATGAGTGTGGAAGTTGCTTAATGACTTCATCTTTAGTGTATCAAGTAACATGTTACTAGAGGAAAAAGTCATGCAGCAAAGTTAGGTCATACATGATCCATTATTTCAATCTTCAATCTATATTTTTAATCGTTACATGATTTGTTTAAACTTTGTTACTGAAATTCATCAAATAATTAGGAAAGCCCTAACTTCTTAATATATCATCACTAAAATCTGGTACTATAGGAGTTTGGTGTTAGGTATAGAGACAACACTATGGTTTCCGCAGAACTTTTATTTCAAACTTTTTGTATTCTGTCTATTTTGAACTCTCTTGCTATTGGTCTTGTCTTGGTAGTAGCATGTGTGCTTTTATATACTGTTGGTGTTCACTGTTCAGAGGATTTGATATGTCAATTTTAGCACCCGAAGCTTCATCTGTGGCATGGTTTAGTTTGATTGGCATTATTAAAACTAAAATTCCTTGTCACGAAGCATGAAAAGATTCCATCTGTGGCATGGTTTAGTTTGATTGGCATTATTGAAACTTAAGTTTGTTGTGCAATCAGTTTGCTATTTCAGAAAGATTATATTTTTTACACTTACATAGCACTTGGTTTACTTCAGGGTCAAGGATTTGTGACTGTCGATGAAGTAGAAAGGCGACTATCTTGGACTTCGGGCCGTGCCATTGATGCACTTGATACATTACTTGATGTAAGATAAACTATTGTTAAAAAAAAATCGTTTCTTTCTCCTTATATGATAACGTGTAATAATATTAACCTCAAATTTCATGGATACTAAACAACTATCGTATTGACTCATGCAGGAGGGACTTGCAATGATTGATGATGGCCACAAAGACGGAAAACGACGGTACTGGTTTCCGTGTGTATCCCCCATTTCGTCTTTGACAGGAATTGATTCCTTGTAAATTTGTTAGAAAAGAATCTGAGGTCAGATTTTTCAAGACCTATGTTTAATTGTTGTAAGCTTGTTAATTGGTTTTTCCTCTTGGATCCTTTTGACTGGAAATGATTCGTATATATTTTTTAATTTTGTATCACTTAAGTAAGTTTGGATTGGTTTCCAAGTAATGAAGCTTTTCAGTTGAAATAAATTTATGGCTTTTCGAATGCGAAAAATCCTGAGCTTATAAACATCTATGGAATTATTATTTACTTTATCATTTGTTGTGAGAGTTTATTTACGATTTAAGATGAGGTAAAGGACAACTTTATTAAAATTAAGAGGATGAATTTATTTCTCAAACAATATGTAGATATATAGAGGTTGGAGGGATGGTGCCTCTGATCCAATTTAAGGTATGGAAGGAAGATCTTAAAGTTCAAACACTTCTAATATATAAAAACTTGCAAAAAAATACTCATAAATACACTTTTTTCGTTGTTGTTGCTAGGACGCATATATTTCGCACATTACAATTTAACTTCAAAACCGATCAATTTGGTCCCGTAACAAACGAAAAACAAGGCTTATATCTCAACTGTGTTTGGATCCGCTGTACTTATACCAGAGCATTTTACATGAGATAGAAGCTACTTCGGCTTTCTTAAAATGAGGTTTAGTCGTAAATTTTGTTTCTGTTGTTATAATTTCTAGCACAAATGACAGTCAGTAACATTTTTCTCTGCTACACCTGCACATTTTCTTTGTTGCTTACCTTCCTTATTGAAGAGAAGAAAAAGGGGCAAACGATTTTAATCCCTCGAAAATCTTGACGATGACATGAAAAAATGGTTTCTAAAGCATGAAGTGTCTGGCTTAAATATTTGATATTCAAAATCAATTAAGTAAAAAAATTATTTTGGTATAAGTAGAAATTGATAAGAATTTCTTTTAATTATGGAGCTGAACATAGGTATATATTTCTATTTAAAAAGAATTACTCCATGTTTAAAACATTCTTCCGAAATATACATAAATTTTGTGAACATTTTTATAATCAACTTTAAAATCATGTTTACCATAATCTAAAACAAATGCACAATTACAAATTACGATATATATATGAACTATGAGTAACACATACAGGCCAATGCTATTTTGAAACTAAAATAATAAAAAATCTACTAATATCAAATTTTGGGAAAAGAACATTGGGAGATAACAGTCATATATATCCAGTTATCCACACAAGTATTATATGCAACAAATAAATATTGTAACAAGGAAAAGAGAAGAAAGAAGGGGTCATTAGGCTTGGCTTTGAGAAGCAATCTCAATCTCCTCTATCCACTCAGAAGAAGGCTCACTCCATGACCTAGGCCTAACCCCAAGTTTAAAATACAATATCATTTCCATAGCTTCAAAAGCTTTACTTTTGTCCAAAAACTCATTCCACACTCCACTCACTATGCAATAATTATTGTTATACGGTGGCCGGTGGTGCGCCCCATGCTGCGACCGTGACACAAGCACCCCGCCGTCTTGCAGAGCTACCACGAGCGATGGAAGCCTACTCTTTGTCCCATGAGCCCATGCATGAAATTGTTGGCTAAACATAATACAACCAGCGCACACCCCAACAAAACTTTGAACTATAGGGTCATGGAAAACAAGATCAATAGGAAGCACTACAAAAGTTACCATGCGTGCGAGCGAATGCAAATTGTTGGCAAATTGACGCTTAGTAATGGTCCATGGCCACTTATGATGGCCTTGGAAAGCTTCAATTTGGGCTCCAACTAATGGCGTTGACTCGTCCCCATAATTATCAATGGCCCAATGGTAAACTCCGGACCCAAGATCAGCTAATATGTAACCAATCCAACCTGCCACAATGGGCTCAATCCACATATTCATATCCACTGAACCCTTTATAGACTCTCCCAACGAAATGAGTAAAGTTGTGCATCCAACTGTCACCCATGCTCGATGAGACCATGTTGATTCCAAACTAGGGTCATTGTCCATTGGACGGTTAACATCAGTTACCACTTTTATTGGCGGTCGTGCAAGTTTCGGTTCAATGATCAATTGATTAGCATTGGGCTTGGACTTCAGGGCAGTGGCAGGAGTATCAGTGGTAGTGGTGGCGGAGCAATTGACACGAATTCGGTGGATGATAGTGTTCTTTGTGCAAATTTGGTGGTGAAAGTTGGGAAGACACTTGTGTTGGACTAGGGAAGACATTGGAGAAGTTGGAGAGGAATGAAAGGCTTGTGTGAGAGAGGGCTAGTGGCTAGATATATAAAATGTGCAGCTACAAATAGTAGTGGTTGTAGCAAGAATGAAGAAGTAATGTATTTGTGGAAGTGGGAAAGGCACAGTGTGGTGGACAATGAGGATGCGTGGTGTTATGTAATTCTCAAATAACGTTAACATTGAATTTGAGTCACATAATAATTCATTCACAATTTCCGTATATGTTTCTTATGAAAAAAAAAGGTACATAGGGCTATCTCGATGTGTTACTTGGACTAAAAGGATGCTATACTTTTTTGTGGTCCCTAAAGTATGTTATATTTTGATTGGATTGGTGTGGCTTAAGGTTTAAAAGTCATATAGGAAACGATTGGAATTAGAGTGTAAACTTTTTCTGTCCACTTACCAATCTTTTCGTGACATAGATGAATTGAATGCCAACAAATGTGGAGATAGAGGCTAATATGTAAGGATGTGTTTCTTCCACGAAATACAAGTTGAAGATGCTGTATTAAATTAAATGATTTAATAATCAAAGAAAAATAATGTAATAATAGAAAAATAGGTATATTCCAGTCGTGAAAGCATCTGATGTAGCTTATGGCTGTCATTTTAAATTAAATAAAATAAAATATGATGTTTCATTGTTCCAAAAATAAAAGAAAACCAAAAAGATATTTGTAACATCTCCAATTTTAATTTTTGAATAAAACGTTTATAAGGTACAATTTTTTTTTTCTATTATTAATAATACATTAATTATATTATTAATGTAGAAAATAATTGTACAACTATTTGAGCATAGAAAATGAGGAAAATAATTGTAGAACATTAATTACTATTTTTCGGTTATAAACAAAAAGAAAATAGAAAATAATTTCGGTTATAAACAAAACGAAAATTGAAAATAATTTCTCAAACAAATGTCTTCTACTTGATTGATGCATATATTATAAGATGGACTCTTCCTCCTAACCAAATTTTCTTCATACAAAGAACCCGTAATCGAACTCTCAACCACGTGCTCATATAACATTTGCTTGCTGCCGAATAAACTTAACTCTAAAATTTGCTGAAAAAAATAATAACAACTCCTTGCAATGAGAGATAATATACTCTTACTCCGAGCAGCTAGTGTTGATTTGAGCCTCCTTAACTTAAAGAAATGATTCATACATGAATGAAATTAAAACCTGTGAATCTTCTTTTCATTGTAGCCACTGGGAAGTGTGTGGAAAAGATTGATTTTGTTGTTAGGATTCAGAATTTGGCTTGGCGTGTCCTATTGACTTCTGATATCTCTATGTGTATTGATCCATGTTCTAACTATTGAATAAAGTCACTTTTACCATTAAAAGAATTCAATTAATTTCAATGAAAATACTCAATAATAGACTATCATGCCATTAATCATTGCATGACCTTACTTTAAAATATAAATTCCAGTCTAGAAATACAAAATATGGAAGCCATTTACTATTAATTACACAAACAACCACTCTTTTGTCTTTTCTACTCAGAAACCAACAATATTAGGAAATACTAAGAGACAACTAACTTTAAAGTAAATATAGGAACAACCATTATCAAAGTACTATAATACCTCAAGCTGATATAAATGCTATATATTAATCTTAGGAATTCTTTCATGATTTTAATTCACAACCAAACTCTTTGCTATACCATTGTTGAGGAAATAAAAAAGACTAAGGAATTTTTAGGGTGTTATAAGTGCATGCTCAAGTTCAGTTTTCTTCTGAGCAACACATCCTGAGTTAACTAAAGAGGTTATCCAGATATCATCAGATTTTACAGGCTCGTCATCATCATTCCGGTGCCAACTCCAGAAAGCATGCGTTGAGTTTACAATCTTTAGCTCACCATGACCGAATCTGGCCTCACGGAACTCTGACCACTTTGGCTGTGGATCTATATACCTGCCAAACATCAATGACGCAACCATACAAATGGTAAGAATGATATAAAAGAATCTTAAACGATACTTAAAAAAGGAACTGATGTAGTATCGGAGAAAACTCAAAGGTTGAATTTGAAAACTTCAAAAAACATTTGGTAGAATAAAACTTACTTATGAGCTAAGCCTTCTTTGTTCCCTCCATCACCGGTTGTTATATGGACAGCACCACAAGGATCCAATTTTCCATTATATACACGTTTCTGTAACTCACAAGAATTAGTTAAGATTCAATGATGATCAGTAAATAAAACTTACAAAGTAATGATAAAAAACCACATAAGCATACCGAGCGTTCATATGCATGGACATGACCGGCAAAAACTAAATCAACGCTAGCAGCATTAAGCAATGGCTCCATGGTTTCCATCATATCACCACCTTCACCTTGATGAGCTGTGTTACTATTATACCATGGGACATGAAATATGACAAGCAACCAAGGTGTCCTTTTCCTGTTCACCTTTGACAAATCCATCTGTAGATCACAAAGAAGATATAAAGGGATTATAATTACTATAAACGGAACTTTAAAACTCAAAAATAACTACTAGTTTCGGTTAGTCCATTTTCCCTTAAAACACAGTTTTTTTCCCAAATTTAAATTTAAAGACAAATATGAAAATATTGAAACTAAAATTTAGATAAGTTCAAATAACATCAAAATTACAAAACTGAAACAAGCAAATTAAATTAACAGAAAATTATACAATAAAACACAACAAAATATATATACAACAAATTGCAATAGAAAAATGAACAGACGGGCACAATGTCAAAAAAATATTAGCAGAACACCTACTAGAACTTCAGAGTTTTTCTCTGTTTCTCTTCCTCAGTAACTATGTATAAAGGAGGATATTTCACTTTCACATTGCCTAAGTCTCTGATATCTGAATTGAAAGACCTGATTCTATTCACGTCTTTATGAAGGCTTCTATTTTTATGTATATGGTTTATCCTAGCTATATGCAAATGCAATGCATGCATCTGTTACCAAGGATTTTGCACTTCATCATTACCAAGGGAAGGAAGAAGCAACAGTTATTTCTGGTTTCATAACTTCTAAATGTTTGCCATTCATCGGTTTCAATACAAGTAAGCGGTAGTCCTAGAATGCAATGACACTTGATCAATTGAGCAATGAACTAACCTTTAGCCATTTATATTGTTCTGAGTACACATCATAATCATCATAGGAACCAAGCATGACAATATGAGCACCAGCAACTTCAAAAGAATAATAGAGATTCGAACTTGATCCACTTTCCTCATATGGCATTTTCCATCTAGAATTATATGATATAAATCCATCCTTTAACAATGGTATATGCTCCACTTCATGATTCCCTTGTGTTACCATCCACGGTCTAGAACTAGCAAGTGGCTGCACACGCCTACCAAACGTGTCCCAACGATGCTGAATATAGTCGGCATACGAAAGGTCGCCGGGAATCAGGTTAACATCGTATTTGCATTGGTCAATATGATCCAACGTTGATTTGGTCCAACCAGTTTGGCCAAGATCTCCGACCACAGCAAAACTAATTGGAAATTGAGCTGGTGGTGTTTTGAGCTGGAACTCAGGACCTTGTCCACCGCATCGGTAAAAGTAAACAGAATTCGGCTCTAAAGGGCCTATTACAGTATAGTGTATCATTCCGGAGCTGTAGAAAATGTAACTGTAAGAGGTTGTCTCTCCGTCAACTACATTGTCATACTTCCCTGGCAATGTTCCGTATTCAACAACTGAAGGTGCAGATTTGTCATCAGTGATCCAGGTAACTCTCATATGCTTGTCTCCTGCCAATGAAATGTGTACCTGGAATACACACTTTTCATGCAAGTAAGAATCTGAAACTACATGAGTATCATAAAGTAACATCCTTATGAAGGTTCCTTGTTTGAATAAACAGCTTCATTAAGTGCTTATAGTGTAAGTGATTATCATATAAGCGCTTATGTATAAGGTATTTCTATAATAAAAGATAAAACAAAGTAAAACTGTTTCCAAACAAGCTATAAGCTGTTTTCATATGCTCATTGAATTGGATCTTCATATGGCAAAGCTATAAGCTGTCCATTTCTCAAATCAACCTAGCAGCTTCACTAAATTTTGTACCTCCCCCATAAATCAGTACTATTAACAACCACAACTCATCATGAAGGGATCCAGAAACCAAAAAAAAATATAATGCACTAAATAAGGTATGAGGACAAAGAAAGAACTTTTTGACATGTGCAACATGAAATGAAAGTGAAAATTATCTGAATAAAGAAATGCAAGAAGTATAAAGGTGGTTCTTTTACAAAACCAAACCAAAAACACATAACAAAAATACAAATAAAAAAAAGGTAGCAAAATATATCACTGATTAACTAATAAAGCAAAAGGGTACACAAAAGTAGTGATTTTGCATGAAAAAATGAGATGATGAACCTGCTGAGGGTAAGAAGAAGGTTTAGAATCCCATGGAAGATGTAAGGTTTTTCTAGGCTGAGGTCTGACCTGACATAGTCATCAGCAGCAGTAGTAGTTACTGACAGGATCAGTAAAACTGTAAGAATCAGTTTCAGTTTCATTGTTTTGCTGGAAATAATGCAGGACAAGAATGTACTTCGGGATATATCTGCATTCTTCACTCGGTATGTCATTATTGGTGTTGGTGGATTCTGTTGTGCACTTTTACTTTTTGTCCCTGTGTGAGTGCGACACTTTTTTGTTTTATTACTTTTATTAATGAGAAACCTAGATTAGGATAATCTATCATTTTAACTTAAAATCAAATCTTGCATTAATAATAACTTTTATCTTCAATTTCGACATTAGGTCTTGCTATTTTAACTTTATTAATTGTACGATTTCGTACACTTGCAAAAATTGTCATTAAGTTTTTGACATCATTGTCGTGGATTTTCAAATCACTATTAAATTTTATTTTTTCTTAATTAAATATTTTTCTTTGTGATAATATTTTTTTTATTTTTGTTGAGTTACTTCACTTAATAATTCAATATAAACATTACATTTCACCGATCAAACCGCTAAATAAAAAAATTTCATTTAATAGATCAGTTCCATAAATTTTTATATAATTGGATAGTCCAAATTTGTTTGAATTTTAAAAAATAATTTTTATTTTTTGGGTACAATTTTAAAAATATTATTATTTGTATTATTAGATGACTGACCCAAGTTGTAGGCCGGAGCATGTTAATCTTTAAAATTGATAAAATTATCTTTAAAATCATAAATTACAGGTTATTTTAAACAGTGTATAAATTTCTATTAGAAAATATTTCAATTTCCCAAAAAAAAAAACAAATGTTTCAAATTATTTTTAAAATGGAATACTTAAATCAAATTAATTCTTGAAAAATCACTTACGAGTATTAAACTAATCTTAGTATATGTTAGCTATAAAACTCAAAATGTTGCCCCCAAAAAAATTCTAAATGTTACCTTAAAGATAATAGAACAGTGATGTTTGTATGGTGGTGTTGACTTGATCCAAGGTAAGCGTTAGCTTTCGCTTTCGACTTGACCTTCTGTCTAACACTCGGGATATTAGAAGAGAAGTGTCGTGGCTCACAACCTTGACTTTAGTGTTGGACCGTGAAGAACCAACATGAGAATAAACTAAGTTTTGCATAAACGATGATGTTGTGTTGGATGTGTGATAAGATCATGTGGGATATAATTAGAAATGACAATATTAGAGAAAGTTGGGTTACCACATATAGTAGAAAAGATGGTAAAAATTAGACTTAGTTAGTTGGTTTAGACATGTAGAGAATTTTTTTGTAGATTCTTTAATAAGAAGAGTAGATTAGATGTATATAACATCAGAGGCAATGAGTCGACTAGAATATGTTTCTGTTTTCCTTCTGTTTGTTAAAATAAATCTTTTACCACAAAAATAAAATATAGTTCAATACACAACCTGTCTAAAGTAATCTCTAATGGTTAAGTATAATTTTTTCTATAAAAGTAAATAATACCAAGAGCCAGAAATGGCAAGGGCCAAAGAAAAGATCCACAGTATGGTTACTATTTTTTTTCTTCTTCTATAATCTGATGTTAATGCAACAGCTTCCTTCAACGAATGATAGCTTCATGCAGATGGATGGAGACAACCAATGATATTCAGAACATTTTCTCAGATGCATCCAACTCCGAATGTTCATTTTGACTACTGGAATTCTATATCTAATTTCCTTTTCAAATGTGATCTGTCAGCACTGTATAAAAAAGAAACAGAACTAATTAAAAAACATGGAGTCAAACAATATAAGATAATATCTTTATCTCTAGATTATGATTGGTTTTTTATGTTTCTTGGTTATTATTATGACTTGTTTTCCGACTTCCCTATTTATTAAGGATTTATATTTGAATTAGGATAAATAAAGGTTAGTGCTTATTCTTAGACTCTTTATCAAGCGATTATAAATCATACTGCACCATAACTATATTTCAAAAGTGTCTTTTTCTTTCCCTTTTCCTTATTTTATCTAAACTCATAGTTGCAATATAGTATAAGAGTGGTATAATCCTACGCGACTTTCTCAGTGAGTTCCCCAAAGTATGAAACCTCAAAGAAATTTGGATCTTTGTTTTTCATAATTTCTTCCTTTCGTTGTGTATTGAAGCTCTATTTTGTTGTGTCCATCATTTGTATTTCATATTTTTTTACTTGTTTCTTGATGTTTCTGTTTGCCGACAACCACAGCCTTTTAAGTGATGAGCATGTGCCGCCTTCTGACTCTGATCGAGGTTGTTCCATCTTCATCTTCCTCAAAGGCTGTCAAGAGGTCTGTGGTCTATGCACCACTTTCAGATTCCTGTTTGGCGTGTGCATGTCTATGGTTCGCTTGCCACCACACAAGCGTCGAACCTCCACACGCCGGTGCAACTTTTCTCGTTTGCTTTTCCTTGGTCATATAGGACACCTTTCAGCTCATTGGCCCCCCAATTGTGGTGTTTTCCAAATTCACAACTGTTGTTTTAGGTGCATGAAAGCTAGACTCTGACAGGTGCTTACCCTGCAACAGTTGCCATAAGTTTCTCATTCCAAATCCACTCTTGTTAACTGTTTTCTTCACTACCATTCATCATCATCCTGTCAAATTTCACCTTCCAATTTGGTTCAAAGTTGTGACACAGTTACTTTTAGCTCAAGTAACTGTTTCAGCGGCATTTTTCACACTCTTTGGAACTAGCCACCAGATAATGCTACTGATCTTGTTGGGATCCATAGTCACTCCCTCCTCGGATATTAAATGACCCAAGTATTCAACAGTGGACCTATCAAAGGTACACTTCTTCTGATTAGTTACTAGTTGGTTGGTGATCTTGCATCACTTTTAAGACTTAAGATTGGTGAACTCCATGAGTTTCACCACTGGGGTATACAAGGACATTATAGAAAAACACCAATGTCTGATACGAATTTCTTGAGCATGGGATATACAAGGACATCTGGCAGGTGAGACCAGTATGTTAGGAACCACAGAGACTAATATCAATTTAACAGTAAAAAGGAATATACGAATAGAGGGAGCCTGAATGAATTATCATGTATGAAAATAAGGATTTACGGAGGAAGGGAGGGAATGTTCTTCTGCCATAGAGAGCTATTGTCTTCTATTCATAACTAATTAATGATTGTCCAAAAGATACATGCCTCACATCTCTTTACGGATTTGATAACTGATCTTCCCAACAATTCAGCACCCACTATCTGTCTCTGCCAGCACATCACAAGTGCATGACCTCATCACTCTTTCCCCCACTTCCCTTCTTTCCCCAACAAGTTTAAAGCTTCATAAGTTTGGGATTGAAGGGGAGTGTTAGAATATATGAAAAGATTTTGTAATATCTTATTCTTATGTTAGAGTATCTTCTAGTTGACCTCAAAGAATTAGCTTCTTATTAATATTGATTTCTATATTTCTTATTATCATGATTAGTTTCTCAATGTCCCTATTTACTTATTTGGAGTCTTGTATTAGTTTTAGTTAGGGTTAGTTCCAAGTCTTTTGATCATGTCATTATCATATCTGCCTCTATCCAAAACCTAAAACTTCAACATCATGTCAAATCATTATTTACTTAATTTTCTCTTTGAAACGGTATATCTCTAATAGAATATCTTCGTCGAAGATTGGTTTTTGAGCTTCTTAGTTATGATCATCTTCAGTTACGATTTCCCTATTTATCTAGAATTTGGATTCTTGTATTAGATAAAGAAGGGCTAGTGGTTAATATTTTGCATCAAGTTATTGTTAATCATATTACACCATAATTGTTTAAAGAAGTCTTTATTCATTCTCTTCTTCTTTTATCTAAAACTTATAACTCCAACAGTCACAAAGTCAACACATAGATCACACAGTATAAGTCCTACATATCTTCCAATGTCAACATTAGTAAAACATTCATCGTTTAATCATTAAGCTCAAGAATAATATTATTTGATTTTTTGTTTGACAAGCTTGAAACTACAAAGTAAAAATTATTAAGCCACTCCGAAATTTACTAAATGATGAATATTGTTTACCTGGTAATTGTTGGTCTATTTGGAGGTTTTAATCCAAAGACAGAAAAATTTAGTGACATTGGTGTGGGCTCATTCGTGCCAGTATTATCGCCAACTGTCTGCTTGAAATTACCAGCATTATCATCAATCTTATCGCCTTCCAACGAATTGCCTTCAAATCCATCACACCTTGGCATCACTCTTCTAATCTTTCTAGAAGGTGATAATTGAAAGTGAGAGAGACGCTCGAATGAATTCAGATCTGGGACCCTACATTCCCTCTTGGGAAAAGGTCTTGGAAGCTTTTCTGGATCTGTGGGCGGAGGTGCAGAAGAAAAGTACCTGAAATGGAAGGGAGATTGAAATAACAGGAAAAGACAGGAAATAATATATTACTACCTCCGGTCCTATTTACAAGAAACAATTGACTTTTTACGTTCATTGAATAATTTATGTATTCAGTTTAGAATATAGACTAGATACACAAATTATTCAATGAATCTAAAAAGTCAATTGTTTCTTGTAAATAGGACTGGAGGGAGTATTTTTTTTAGCATATGTTTAATGAAATACCTATGTTCTAATGCCTTTTGCACTGAAATTCTAGCATTTGGATCGTAGGTAAACATCTTTGACAACAAATCTAAAGCGTCATCACTTGCCATTGGAAATAAAGAACGCAACGGGGGTGCAGGAATATATTTTTCTTGAACATAATATTTAAGGTGCATCATATCAGGCCACTGAGAAGGTGATGGGGTTCCAAATGCTGTGAAAATCTTCCGTGTTTGATGTGTATCGGTTGAACCCTACCAAAATACAAGAAACTCATAAAATCACTAGCAAAAAGAAAGAAGTCAGATCATAATAAGATGAAAAACAAATCAATGAATGCTATATATGACATAACATGCTTAGATATTATAAAGAAAGGGAAAAAAAACTGCCCCAAAACAAACAACAAAACAGAATAAGATGAAAGCCAAATCATAATTCACTAAAAACGCCTTGGATAGTCGATAGTGCCGATAAACATCAGAGCAACAGCACCTTGCTTAATCCTATATCACTAAAACAGCTTTGAATAGTTTACACAGACAGCAACTTAAACTAGATGACAAAATTAAAAGGTTGATCTCATCCTAAAAAAAGTCAAGTAGTTAAAAGGGATGGATAATTAAAAACCATTTATGATTTACTACAGAAGCAATCCATATATAAACCTAATCACCATGAAAATCTTGGTTTACCTCCAAAAAGGGTCTACGAAGAAGAAGTTCAGCAAATACACAAGCTGTAGCCCAAACATCTACACTTGAACCATACTTCTTGGCGCCAAACAATAGCTCAGGCGCTCTGTACCACCGAGCAAATGCCTTTTAATGTATAATAGTCAGTTGTAAATTCATTATGAAAAGGTGAAAAATAGAAACAAATAATATGAAACAAGATATAGCAAAACAAGGGTTCCAAAAGAACAAATTTATCCCATAGAAGCAGGTACGTATGTTGCTACTAGTTTAATAGATTGTACACCACTCTTCACAATCAGTCTAAGACATGGTTGGTTATTGTCGAGAATCACAATCCTTTAACACATACACCAACACCTAGTAAATTTCTATAATCTAGAAGAATATTTTTCCCACTGCTCGTACTTGTTAGGTCTGGGGAATAAAAACAAGGTTAACTTCCTGACCATCCAACAATGCAATACAAGGTTAACTTCACTGCATAACACCCTTGTCATGCAAGTCAAACGTGACTGTAAACAAAACCTTTCAGCCTTGTGAACTCTAATCATCCAAAATTTGTGCAAATTTTGCTGGTTTGATTGCAAAATAATGAGGAAACGGAATGATTAACGGTATGATCTAAGTTATAATTTCACAGACTACTACGAATGCTGACTTTTAATAAAAGCAATCAGTTAATTTTCAAAGACGTCCAATCACTTACTCTCGTAAGCTATTATCCATAAAGAAACAAACCTGATCGGGGAACTCATGATCTTGGTCTCCAAATATCTGCGATAAACCAAAATCTGCAAGTTTGAGCTGTCCATCTTGTCCTATCAACAAGTTGTTTGGTTTGACATCCCTATGCAAAACCCATTTTTTGTGACAATAAGCAAGACCTTGTAGTATCATTAGAAGGTAAGATTTAATATCAGCTGGCGAGAGGAAAATATTCCTGTCTCTTATGACAGCTTCAAGATCCGTCTCCATGAATTCGAACACAAGATGTAAATTGTGTTTATACTGGAATACATCAATCAAATCAACAATGTTTGGATGTTTGAGCTCTTTGAGAAGCTTAATTTCTCTAAGAGCTGTAAAATTCACTCCGTCTATCGGTTCATCAATCCGATTCCGAATCTTCTTAATTGCAACCATTTGTCCTGTCTGTCCATGAAACAAGCAAGCGTTTAAAAGAAGTTAAGAAAGAACCACATGATAACAGAATGAACATAACCAACTAGTATACCAACCAACACCCCTCCAAAAGTACACAATTAGCTTAGTCTTTGGATGTGTTGGGCATTGTTGCTGTAGATTTCGAATTAATCAAAATTTAAAAAAATAAATAAAAAATCATTGAATGTGTGTGTCTCTCGTTAGTCACACATTTACAAACCAAAATGACTGTTTATTCTAAATAAAGAGTAAACACTACAAATAGTTCATGAATGTATCTATCTTTTAGTCTTTGTCGTAAACAATCGTCGTTAAGACCATCAACAACAGAGCATCCATTTTAGGTGCTTAATTTGGACTAATAATATATGTACACATCACCAATTTGATAATTTTTTATATTAAAACTTAATAAACACTCAATTTCACCAAGCAATTACTGAATTGGTCCAACCAATAACTCGAAATTATGTGCCTTTTTTAGCATGGTGTTAAGTAAGTGAAGCACCGGCCATTACGAATGGTTGTAGCTAGTGTCTCCCTACAACTAACATAACAAATTCACATACCGATCAGAAAAGAATATATTTGAAGTGAGAAGAGTGAAAAAGAAAGAAAGCAACCTGAGTATCAATGGCTTTGAAAACGACACCATAGGTACCTTCTCCAAGAACTTCACGCTTTAGATACCTATCCGCTAATTTTTTACACGGATTCACTTCTTCCATTTTCATCAGGGGAAAATTATCGGGTCGCGTGGTTTAAAATTCCTCGTCAAAATTCTCAAGGTTTTGTTACTTTCGTCACATTGTTACACGTTCACAGTCATAGGTAGTTTAATGCATGATTGTTTGGTAAAAAATAAAAAAACATTATTGTTTTATTTTTTTTAAAGTTTTATATGGGTTTTGCTAACTTTAAAATATATGAGTGTATTGGGACGGATTTTAAACTAACAAATTATTTTGATTAATCACGTGATTGTGGTGCTTTCTTAAGCAAAACACAAGCGGTTTAACCAAATAAGTTGGTTTTGGAAGAAATTTTTGTTTTGGTTTTAATATCCAATAGAAATAAGTTGGTTGGATTTTTCCAATTCCATGCACTACACAACACAACAGAAGCACCAACTTCATCTTATCTTAGTTTAACCAAATTCTAATATGTATATCTAGCAAACTGCATTTCCATTAACTACAGATTAGTAGCATGAGTCATGATTGAAGAATACATCATTTTCTTTCCTATTGTCAGAGGTTACAACTAGATGTCTAAAAACACACAGAGCCATTCCCAAAATTAAGGATACATCATCTTCCTTCTACTAGTAAATCATATCAGTTATCAACCATGAACAAAGGATACAAAGTCTAATCAGTCAAAATACAGAACCATATCCACATGTGGTCAAGATTAATATCTGAAATCTTATACAATCAATACTAATGAAGTTTTTTTCCATCACTCGTGTGATTATAAATGGAACCCATAAAACTAGAAGAAAAGACTATAAAACATTCTATGCAAGTTCTGATGTTTCATTTCCTTTTAATATGTTTCTCAATAAGTTCTTCGCTGAGATTCGACAGCATGCAATTGCAAAGAAATAAGTAACACTATGAGGCATCACATGTTCCAATGTAGCCTCATTAGAGATGTGAAATAAAGATATCAAATCTCAAAAAGTTCAGTTTAACATGATAAATCTCACATGGTTGCTAATGAAGATTCAAATTCTCAAAAAAAAAAAGAATTGGTTTCATACCTCATTTAAAATCCTGTCTATCTTTAGCTGCTCTCCTCTTTTTCACTGATTTCCTTTTCTTCACTGTCTGTGTCATCATTTTGTATCCTCGGCCTCCATGATGGAACAATATCTTGGCAGACATGAGCCTCAAAGTTCATCTCAGTGGTGAATGTATCAGCCGGTTTGTCTTTGAGATTGATAAACACAGAGCGAAATCGGTTTAAAACCGATTTCATGACCAGGGAAGGGTCCGTGCAACCTAGCTGAAATGAAAATGAACCAGAAACGTTAAAATTCATTTTATATTAAATAAATTTCTCATACCACACAAACACACCTAACTCTAGTTTAAAAGTTAAATTTAAAAAAAAAATGAGAGCCAACCTTCACAGCAGGATCATAATATGGATCACCATCTTCATCATAGTGGGCAAGGCAAGGTCCCGTTGTAATTTGAAATTTATCAATCAATTCAAAATAATTTCCCCAAAGTGTGGCAAAATGGCATAATTTCTGGATGCAGAGGAACTCATCAGTGTCCACAATTTTTAAGGTTGTGAGCAATGAGCTAAGTCGTTCATCACAGAACCTTAAGAAATTTGTGTTAAATGGGCACTTGACGAAATAAAAATATCTAAGAAAATCCAGAGGGGTTTGAGTTTCCTTATTTTTAGTTCCTATCTTGCTTTCA
Organism: Medicago lupulina; assembly: GCA_958299785.1. Taxonomy (NCBI): domain Eukaryota; kingdom Viridiplantae; phylum Streptophyta; class Magnoliopsida; order Fabales; family Fabaceae; genus Medicago; species Medicago lupulina. The sequence continues at coordinate 36,052,724 of OY283144.1, read as the reverse complement.
AGGTACCAAACTAGCAAGTCCAAGTGGAAGAGAAAGTGTTTAGGGTGGCCAGGCATAGGCTGCACTGTTAAGTCCTCTGGCAAAGCTGGATTAGCTTGCCAGAAATCAGTAGGATGGAGGTCATCTTTCAAACCATTCTTAAGCTTTTCATATTCCATGTGGAGTCGGATTTCATCATTGGTCCCAGCCCTTCCAAATCCAACAAGTTTAAAACATACAGTTAGTGGACGAAATAAGCACCTTAAGCTGAATTGAACAAATGACAAAAGAAAATGAAATATGAATGTTAGGAAATAACTATGCAGTTGCATACCTCTCAATCTCTTGATATAATCTTTCCATATTTCTCTTGGCGCCTTGAAATGTATCCTTATCTATACCGATTGTGAGTGCCTCAGTACAGAACTTCTCAACGCCGTCCTGGTCAGCATTGTCAAATGCTACTATTGAGTCACTATTTATCTCCTTGGAAATGATTCCAGAAAACTTAGGATCCAGCATGTTCTCATATCCAAATACCACTATGTTGGCAGATTGCAATGCACGCTTAGCCACAAAATAGGGACACCAATCATTAGCCTTGCCAGATTCAACAAGCTCCTACAACCACAACCATAAATATTAGATTGTGCTAAAAATATTATACCATAACTTCTGTCAAAATATAGCAACTAAAGTTAGTTTGATGTTACTTACTTGTTGTGCAAGTTACTCAGTTAGTTACTTTTCATTTTCTGTTACTTACCGAATTCAGTAGATATGGTAACATGTGAGGTATTATAAATAAGAGATGAACTGTTGTAATCATGCAACAAAGTAAAATCTCAATCAATTCATCTAATTTTTCTCTCAAATGTTCATCTTGTGATATAACTTGTTTTGATTATCTTGACACCTTACCTCAATGCTGTAAATACCAGGAGACAGCACGGTACTTTCCACATTCTTGAAAAACAGGCAAGCATCCTCTATCGCAATCTCTCTAACCCAGCTTGCTGTTAGCTTCCGACAGCCTGCTACCATCTTATCCTCATTCTTTGCAGATGTCTCGACAACATTGGAATTGATACAAAGTTCCTTGCGGGATGCAAATCCCACCGCGAGGATGTTAGGAGCACCATCACGTAGGACCTTGCAGCAGTGATTGTACACCAATTTGAGTGTGTCCATAACCTTGTTTGCTTGTTCGGCGTTTTTGGTGCAGTAGAGTACTTTTACTGATTCAGCTGGCTTAGACAAAATGTAGCTGACAAGTACAGACAGCATTGCCACGGTTTGTCCTCTGCCCTTGGCTTTGTGCATCGAAATGATGGCATGATCTTTGGCGTCCAGGGCCTCCGTTATGAACCTCATGTAGTTAAACTGCTCACTATATACCTCTGGGAATGGAAAACGGATTGTCAATTCATTTATAAACACGTCCATTTTGAACTCTTCACGTCTTTGTTCTGTATCTGGAAATCTGTGAGGGAGAGAAGGTAAGAATAAGAATAAAACTAAGACACATACACCAAAAGCTATAGCAGTAAAAATAGAAACTGTGATAGAACAGACCAAACTAACCTAAAACTATGGAAAGTGTAGTTCAAGAAAGAGAAACTAAACACAAAACAACAAAATAAAATGCTTTAGTTAATTTCCAACACAAAGATCGATGCACTCGATTTCAGAACCCTGGTAATTATTACCAACACAAACAGGTGAAGTTTTATTTCCTCAAACACAAAAATTATACGAATTCATATCCTCCATTACCAATTAAAACATACACATACTTTAGTTAATTAATGTTTGAGTTGACACAAAATAAAAGATAGTAATAGCAAGAACAATAACAAATAGTTTGTCACAATTGTTGTTGGAGCCACTGATTCAAAAACAAAACAAAATCAAGGAACAGTACTAATAATGAACAAACTCATCAACAACATGTACCAGTATGAGAAAATTGCAGTTAAGTTGAACAAGAATGAATGAATAATATGAAATGTTAAAAGAGAAGAAATTATCAAAACATTGTAAACCTTGAAATGCAGTAGCTTGGTTGTGTAAAACTTGAAACACAAGAAATGAAGAAAGATAGAGAGAGAAAGAAAATAGCAAAAACCTGAGTGAGAGTTGTGGTCCCCTTCGTTTCTGTTAGTTATGTTTCTTGGTTTTGCTTTTTGAAGTATGATTCTGTGGGTCCCGTTTCTTATAACTATAATAACTGTCTAAAAGCCGCTTCCTCTTCTGTTCAAAGAGTAACATTTGAATTGAATGGTTCGTTTGGCATTTAGCTATACTAATTTTATTTATTTTTCTTGTAAATAAATTAATATGATGTTGTGAAATTGTTGAGGATGGACACAAGTCTCTCTCCACCTTAGCTTAGCATATGTCAAGCTAATTTTAATGGAAAAATATGTGTTTGGTCACAAATATTTAGTAATTTTATTTTATTTATACATACATACGCAATTAAAAAAATATGGAAAGGGGAAATAATTAAATAATACTCCCTCTGCCCCATTATACATAACACAGTTGACCATATTGTGTATATCAATGCATAATTTTGAGCTTAAATATCATGAATAATATACTATAAAAAATTATGAAAATTTGATATTTTGAAAATACTCATCGAGACGAATCTAACAATATAATATTATTTATCTTTATATATTAGTAGAAAAATATAGTCAAAGTAAGTTAGGTAAAAATTACACATTTTTAAATGAGTCATCTATTGCGGGACAGAGGGAGTATATGTTTTGTAAATAATTAAATATATTGTATTTTTGTGTGTGTCTAAACCATATGTCCAAAGAGTAATGATATTTGAACATTTAAATTTTGATAACTTATATGACAATTTATAAAATCCACACTTAAAACAAAATAAAGGGGAAATACCTCAACAAAAGAAAAATGAAGTAGAAGAATTTTTAGTATCATAAAGTTTAAAATTCTAGATTTAAAAACTGGGATACCAAAATGATGAATAATGTGTTTGAATGGACCGTTGTTCTCACATTCATTCATTGTACCAAAAATGTCAACTTAATATATAGATGGATAAAAAGATACCAAATATTAAAAATAACAGAGGGAAAGATGGAAAATGAAGCTGGTAATAGCAAATTGGTGTTCTGTGTTCAAGATGATGCAACTCAACAAAGGGCCCAAAATATCCTCCGCAGGATTTGCTGGGATGTACGTAATCAATATATTATTATCACAAAAAAGTAATACATATATTAGATTTCAACATTTTGTTAACAAGCATATATATCATACTTATAATAATTCATCTTATGTTAAATTAGTGTTCAAATATCCATTTTTGCTTACTTAAATTTAAATATTGCAAACTTATAGATTCAATAAGCGTGAAGATGATTTTCCATCCTTGAATGACTACAATGATTACTTGGAAGATGCAATGGACATGAGTAAGCAATTCTACCTACTTTCTCTTAATGAATTTTACTGATTTATTTTTAATGATGATTATACTCTACTTAATTTCCCTCTTGCAGCAACCAAATTGATTGAAGGAAAAGATGTTAATGCTATTGAGCAAAAGATTCGTAAATATGAGAATGAAAATGAGGAACTAATAAAACTTCGTCGTGACCAAAAGGTACAATTTAATATGGCAACTTCATTGGTTTATTCTCTTCCATTTATGCCCTTAATGAATTTTCCTACTAATGTGGTGTTTGTTATGAATAATAATTGAGCAGTATGAAGAAGTGTTCGGATCAAGTGAAGGACCTACTCATGTCTTGACTGAAATTAATGAGGTGAGGATTAGATTTCTATTTGTATTTTTTACAACTAATGTTATCTCATTTAGCTTTACCTAATCGATATAGCATGGCACAGTTAAGGATATTGAATTCACCAACAAAAAAATTAGCTTGACTTATTACATAAGACTGATTTTTATAACAAATTATTACAGATTTCTCAAATAAATAAATAAAACAAATTATTTAAGATTGATTTCATGGATATTTTTTTTAACATGTTATGGATAGTAGTTTATATGCAAAAGTAGATTGTTTTCCTTTTTTTGTCAAATATTTGTTTTTTCTTGAATCAGAATTCTGTTACCCTTTATCTAGTAACATAAAAACCCACAAATTAAAGTTAATTAACAAGTCCTAACCAGATTAATAAAATATGTGAAGTTTTGAATTTTGATAGAGCTAATTATGGGTTTTGCCAACAGGGAAATGTGGAGCCGCCACGTGGAGCAGACAATGAGGAAAGTGATGATCGAGTGTTACCTCCACCCTCCACAAACTAATAGGGCTTCCACTGATTTTTACCCTTCAAATCAACATTCTTGATTTAGATATGTTATATGAATGTCACACATTTACAACAGGTTTACAATTTGGTATGATCTCATGGCCAAGACTGTTTGGGTCAACATGTTTTTCTTATGTTTGAAATAGAAGTCAACTTTGTGGGTTGCTTTTGCATTTTCATGTTGTCCGGTTGATATTTTTATATCTATTTGATCCTCGGTCTTTGTCCTACTTTGCCTTATACCACCAATAAAATTTAAAATATATATAAAATGCTGCAATAAAATGCTACAATACACACTTGTTTTGATGATGTACTTTAGCAACATGCATTCTTTATACATAGACAACAATGTTTAGAGTGATTGGTTGTAGGCAAATGCATAGTAGCTAATGTATAGAACCATTTGCTTACAAGTTCAGCTATGAAATAACTCTATTTATTTTTTTATTATTTTTTTAATCGGCAAATATTATTAAACGTCATCCCCGCAAGACGCAAGATATGGACGAAACAAGATACAAATGGTGCTGAATATAGACGGTACACCATAACCACCTAATAACACCCCTTAAGATCAACCCACCAAAACACGGAAAAGGTTTTTACAATCCCTAAAAGTTTTTCGCATCGTTGATCAATGATCAATCGTTTCTTTGCAAATCATTTGCTCAATCTTCATGAATTGATTGTGTTCTTCTCCAGGTCCTGAGATTTTTTTTGTGATTTCACCGATTTTGCTGTGGAAAAAAATTGGGTCAGAAAAATCACAAACTCACTTAAAATCGAACAAGTTTATCCGATTTCACCGAATATGTTGCAAGTTAAACGGTTTAAACTCAGTGCAAGCTCTGATTTAAAAAAAAAAAAAAAAAAAAAAAAAACTTACCACCTAGTTAACACTAAATTAACACCTAAAAACGCAAAATCGCCACTCGGGGGAGTTTACAAGCTAACGCTAGAGTTCAAGTCAACCCTGAATATGTATAACATTACCAAGACAAAATCTAAATCCCCAACAACTAAACCAATTTTTTCTACACAGGAACAATGGTCAAAATGAAATCAGGATTTACAATCTTTAATCTCATCATTTACGAACGATTTCTTTGACTTGTGTAGGCTCACATCAACTTTAATTCAGTAAATTTTAGAGTTAAGTTTATCAAGTAGCAAACAAATGTATATACTTCGTATAATATCATGATTATATGAAGAAAAAAATACAAATATACTTACTTATAATCGGCTCAGAGTGATCGCTTTTTTTTTTTACAGTCTAGAAATACACAAAATAAGGAGGTCACTAATCATTGATTACACAGACAACCAACAATCTTTGAAGTTAAGACAACTATGTATAAGCAATACCATATTTCCAAGAGTATAAGAGACAACCAACTTTAGTTACATTTTTTTTCTTTTTTTTGAAAAAAGTAAATATAGGAACAACCATATATCAAAGTACTATAAGATATCTCAGCTTACTCCAAGGACAGAAGGCCAACCTACTCAAGCTGCTATATATTAATCTCAGGATTTCTTTCATAATTTGAATTTTGAATTAACAACCAAACTCTTTGCTAATCCATTGTTGAGAAAATAGAGAAGATCAAGAAATTTTAGGGTGTCGTAAGTGCATGCTCAAGTTCAGTTCTCTTCTGATCAACACATCCTGAGCTGTCTAAAGAGGTTAACCAGATATCATCAGATTTTACCGGCTCATCGTCGTCATTCCTGTGCCAACTCCAGAAGGCATGCGTAGAGTTTACAATCTTTAGCTCACCATGACCGAAACTTGCTTCACGGAATTCTGACCACTTTGGCGGTGGATCTATATACCTGCCAGACATGGTAAGAATAGTATAAGAGAATCTTAATTTACACTTAAAAAGGAATAGATGTAGTATCAGAGAAAACAGAAAGGTTGAATTGAAAACAACTTCAAATATTATTTTCTGTTAGAATCAATTAACTTACTTATGAGCTAAGCCTTCTTTGTTCCCTCCATCGCCTATTGTTATATGGACAGCACCACAAGGATCCAATTTTCCATTATATACACGTTTCTGTCAATCAGGCAAGAATTGGTTAAGATTCAATTATGATCAGTAAGTAAATTTACAAAGTAACGAAACACAAAAAATATATATATCTTATAAGCATACCGAGCGTTCATATGCGTGGACATGACCAGCAAAAACTAAATCAACGCTAGCAGCATAAAGCAATGGCTCCATGGTTTCCATCATATCACCACCTTCACCTTGATGAGCTGTGTTACTATTATACCATGGGACATGAAATATGACAAGCAACCAAGGTGTCCTTTTCCTGTTCACCTTTGACAAATCTGTCTGTTCATCACAAAGAAGATATAAAGAGATTAAAATTATTATTTATACCATAATATAAAGAAAACTCCAAAAGCAACTATCAATTGTGGCCGGTATTTTCAGTACAAGTTTAGATTCAAAAACAAATATCAATATTGAAATTGAAATTTAGATAAGTTGAAATAACGCAAAAATTATGAAACTAAAAAACAAGGAAATTAAACTATAACAAACTTTATACAATAAAACACTAAAATATATATACAACAAAGTGCAATAGAAAAATGAACGATCCCGCCTTTTTGCTAGTAACAGTAATGTCAATAGCAGAACACCTACAATAACTTCAGAGTTTTTCTGTCTCCCTTTCTCTTTAGACATACATATGAAATGTATAACTGAGCAAAGTGGAGGACATTTCAATTTCACATTGCTTGAGTCTCTAATATCTGAATTTAAAGACCTGATTCTAGTCATATCTTTAGGATGACGACTTCTGATTTTTAAAGACGTACATGGTTCATTCTAGCCTTATGCAAATGCAATGCATACATTTGTCACCAAGGATTTCACACTTCATCGTGTGTTATTAGACAACATGAGTGACTGTAATAACCTTTTCACGGGAAGAGAGAAGCAATGGTGATATTTGGTTTCATAAGTTCTAAACGTTGAACGTGTTTCATTCATAGGTTTCATCGAAAGTAAGGATGCTAGTCAAAGATTTTGAAATGAATGTATATAGTTTCTATCTTATTAATTTCGGATAGTGGCGCAAAGTGCCCAATCCCGAATCACTAAAGTGGAATAGCAGTTAGCAGGACGTCCGCTATTGCGAAGACTAGAAAACAATATACAACTAAACATAAATCCCAAAGTTGAGTAGAAACGGTAATTGTAACATATTCTCATTACAAGACAAATGAAGAAAACTGAAAACAGTGACATTTTGCAGTGTAGAACAGAAATATTATGTATCAACAGTTGGAGGCATCTAGAAAACAGGATAATCCACTTCATATCTTTTTTCACTTCTTGTTGTAAGGTATAATCAGAGTTAATTATAACCAATTCTGTACATATCATGTAAATTAGAATTTACAATGTAAGATATATCCATGACATATTCTCATTGAAAAAACACTTGAAGACTAAGCATAGTTTAAAATTTGTAGCATTAAAGTGCAACTGAAAAATAGATCTAATTCCATTTGTCTGGAATGTAATGACACCTCATCAATTGAGCAACCAACTAACCTTTAGCCATTTATATTGTTCTGAGTACACATCATAATCATCATAGGAACCAAGCATGATAATGTGAGCACCAGCAACTTCAAAAGAATAATAGAGATTCGAGCTTGATCCACTTTCCTCAAACGGCATCTTCCATCTCGAATTATAAGACACAAATCCATCCTTTAACAAAGGTATATGCTCTACTTCATGATTCCCTTGTGTTACCATCCATGGTCTAGAACTAGCAAGTGGCTGCACAAGCCTACCAAATGTGTCCCAACGATGCTGTATATAGTCGGCATACGAAAGGTCGCCAGGAATCAGGTTAACATCGTATCTGCATTGGTCGATGTGATCTAGTGTAGATTTGGTCCAACCAGTTTGGCCAAGATCTCCGACCACAGCAAAACTAATTGGGAATTGAGCTGGTGGTGTTTTGAGCTGGAACTCAGGACCTTGTCCACCACATCGGTAAAAGTAAACAGAATTCGGCTCTAAAGGGCCTATTACCGTATGATGTATCTTTCCTGAGCTGTAGAAAATGTAACTGTAAGAGGTTGTCTCTCCTTCAGCCACAGAGTCATACTTCCCTGGCAATGTTCCATATTCAACAACTGAAGGTGCAGATTTGTCATCAGTAATCCAGGTAACTCTCATATGCTTGTCTCCTGCCAATGAAATGTGTACCTGGAATACACATTTTTCATGTAAGAATCTGAAACTACATGAGTATCATAAAGTAACATCCTTATAAAGGTTCCTTGTTTGAATAAACAGCTTCATTGAGTGCTTACGGTGTAAGTGTTTATCATATAAGTGCTTATGTATAAGGTATTTCTATAATAAAAGATACAACAAAGTAAAACTGTTTCCAAACAAGCTATAAGCTGTTTTCATATGCTCACTGAAATGGATCTTCATCTGGCAAAGCTATAAGCTGTCAATTACCAACTACAACTCATCATGATATAAGAAATTCAGACTGTTGCAGGGATCCAGAAACCAAAAAAAGAAAATGCACTAAATAAGGTATGAGGACAAATAAAGAACTTTTTGACATGTGCAACATGAAATTAAAGTGAAAATTATCTAAATAAAGAAATGCAAGAAACACAAACGTGATTCTTTTACAAAACCAAACCAAAAACACATGCCAAAAACAAAAATACAAATAAAAAAATAAAGTAGTAAAATATAACATTGATTAACTAATAAAGCAAAAGGGTATACAAAAGTAGTAATTTTGCAGAAAAATATGAGATTATAAATGAAGGGTTTGTTTAACCTGTTGAGGATAAGAGGATGGTTTAGAATCCCATGGAAGATGTAAGGTTTTTCTTGGAGGAGGTCTGACATAGTCATCAGCAGCAGTGGAAGTTACTGACAGGATCAGTAAAAATGTTAGAATCAGTTTGAGTTTCATTGTTATGCTGGAAATGAAGGACAAGAATGTACTTCAGGGATCTATGTAACATGTGTGACCAGTCGGTGGGTCATTATTGATGTTGGTGGATTTTGTTGTATACTTTTTTGCTTTTTGTCACTGTTTTGAATGTGACACTTTTTTGTTTTATTACTTTTTCAGGTAATAAAGCTGAGCAATTGTGTTAAGAAACCGGAAAAGACGGATGAATAACTGAGTTTTAAATTTGGATGATTGGATGATTTTAATGTGTTTTGATTGAAAAAACAATGATAAATAAACTATTAAAGTAAATTATTTTGATAAAAAAAAATGGTTATTAAAGTAATTAAATATTATGCTGAGTTAAATATTTTTTTAGAAACCTCTTTTTTCGGAAAGAAATGTTATTTGAACAACATTTTATATTAAAAATATAACTTTTGCAACTTTTAAGACATTGAATGCACAAATTATAGGAAAAAATTTCTACATTTGTCTTTTTTTTTTAAGCAAAATAGAAATACAATAAAAATAAAAAGGAAGTACAAGACTTGGGGGACATGAACCTGACCCAGAGAACCACAAACTCAACCCTAACGGATGATACATCAAATCAGTACATAAGTGGTAAATAAAAAACAACTTTAAACAACACTTCCATGGACAATTCAGTGAACCCACGTATGGATACGAAACCAAATTGCAAAAAATACGCAGAGTGAGTATTCAGAGTATCAAGTAGGCGTATGAATCGTCTGCCAACACAGAAATGATCCAAGGTCCATCGGCTCCCTATAGACATAGCAAGCAATAAACGTCCTTTCAGGCCAAACATCCAATCGTAGTCCAAAGCGAGTGAACATACGTTGCATCACATTCCACCGACAGCGTGCAAAAGCCACGTCAACGCACCCAGCCCTTTCGAGCAACATCTAGCGGAAGTTGAATCCAGAATCCAACAAAGCACACACAAATGAATAGAACTTAAAAGAACCAGATCTTAACTCTGGAAAACCAGATTCAAGATTATAACAAATCATGAACAAACCACTGTCGTCTTCCACTTCCTGCAAACAAAACAAGAGGAACAACAACAACAAAGCAGAGCAGCCACCACCTCAACGAAACAAACACACAAAAAACAGACAATAAAAAGCTAAAAAAACGTCGTCGGAACCCAAAAGAACAAGCAGCACGCCGATAGCAAAGAACTGGCGACACACCAACAAAAAACGGCGACACACAAAGTCGGCCACCCACCAGCCAAAACGGGATCCCCCTAAACCAGAGCATGTTCTCGCAAACGGCAGAGGAACAAAGAGGGCAGGTTAAGTCGAAACAACACCCAAACCAAAAAGGAACCTTCAAAGCCAGATCTGGAAAAACGGACATGGACGGAGGACAACCGAAGAGGGCAGCAAGGGTCGACGGTGGTGCGGAGGATAACACTCATCGCACCACCGCTGTTGAAGGCTACATCGTGAGAGAAAGTGTTTGGATATAGGGGATGTAGCAGCGGTGGTTGTGGATAGCTTAGAGAGAGATTAGAGAAAAGGAACTTTAGAGAGAGGATTTTTACAAGCCATTTTCCTACATTTGTCTTCTTAACTTATGCCCCAAGGGCACAAGTTAACATTTTCTTTAAAATATACAATGAAATATAGGTGTTGACACAAAAATTAAAGCAATAGAAAGAAAAAGTAACATCACAATGTGAGTATAAAATAGAACGTTATCACAAAAATTGTCATAAAATAGTTGTTCAAATATCATTTTCCTTTTTAAAACTTAAATAATTTTTTTGCAAAACATTCATAATTATTTAGGAACTTATATGATCCCCATTTTCAAATCTTGCTAGTCAAATTTCCTTAAAAAAAAAAACCTTGGTACTCAAATCTTTAAAATGGTCGTGAGGAGTAGAGCTTCATATTGGAAGTGTCAATAATCTTTGTGTGGACATGTTGGTAGTCAGAGTATTTTTTTTAATTTTGATATATTTTTTTGTGAATGTGATATTGATTAAATTAATATAATAGACTAATTAAGCTTTTTAAAATGATTATTTTTTAGAAGTTAAATTAGCCCACCCAAATTGGCATCAGAGAAAATTGAACTTGAGACTTTGAGGAGACTTTTAAAAATGGTTATTAAGTATTTTCATTATATTTTGTGAATGTGATATTGATTAAATTGATAGATTAGATTAATTAAGTTTTTAAAAATGGATATTAAGTATTGTCAATATATTTTCCTTCATTTCACTTTGTTTTCTCTTCCATTCCCTTCGTGCCAAGTTTCACTAGGTGAAAGGGTCATTTCCTTTCAAAGCAAGGCTATATCTATAGAAAAATAATATCAAGAATTCTTCAAGAATAAAGAGCAGTCAATCACAATACATTATTTACTACAATTCAAGGAGGTGTGATTGAAAAATAGGAAGCGAACAAATAAATCATACAATTAAAACTTGTCAACTTTGTCTTGAAAAATTTTTAATGCTATTTTTCTAGATAAATAGCATTTTCCTTTCACTATATACCATCAATCTAACTCAATTTTGTATAGTGCTTTTAATTATTATTTTTTACCTAAACTAACAACAAATATTTCTCATTCAAGATGAGTTTTTATCATTGTTATCCGTCTCAATTTCACCTGTTATTTTATTTTGATAACAACAATATATAAGAGAAAAAACAAAAGTTGGAAGAGCCCATAATTTGGTGCATGTTTAAGTCTAGCCAAGTTATCATTCAAGCAAATTTACACAACATATATTGAGCATGTTCCTCTTAATATGATAATATATCGCAAGGATAAATGTGTTAGTTAGCTCGTGCATTTGGTGTGAATTTTTTTTTTTTGAACAAGTTGGTGTGAATGTTCATGCCCTACTTAGCTTTAGTTAGTGTTGTATTTTACATGACATGTCAATATGGATCATGTTCATTATAAGGTGAAAGGATAATGTTTTGTTATGAGAATGCAAGTGACCTAGTTATTTTTTAAAAATTCTTAGCATGGTTTTTATAAATTTGGTTTTAATTATATCTTTTATGTTATAATATGATTTATAGTCCTCATCTAGTTTTAAAATATCAAGTTTAATGATGTAGGAAATTTTGTTATTTTATGTTTTTTGCGTTTATAACTAATTCTTCTTTAGTTTTTTATTTAAAACAAAATGTATCTTTCTGATCAAAAATCAATTTCTAATTTTTCTTACTGAAAAAACAAATTCTAGTTAACTCTTTTCATTTTTTGGAATAGTTAATTGTACTACATGAGGATGATGATCTTAAAACTCTACTAAAATAAAAATAAATTATTTTTATGAAATAAAATCATTACAATCAATTGCTCGTGATTTGTATCTTCGTCTTATATAAAAACAATCATTTTATTTATATATATTTTTTCGATCAAAATATTTAACATCAACCAATACATAACTGTCATTGTGAGCTTAACTCAGTTGATATGAACAATGCATAATATATGCAAGATTCAGGGTTCAAGCCTCAGCAACACCAAAAAAAAAAAAAATTACATAACCTTTTTTTTTACACGAAGCTAGCAACTTTGAGTATTCCACTACACCGAGAATTATATAATGAACATAATTAACTCTAAGTCCAATAATATTCAAAAGAATATATTTTTTTTCAAAATTACTAGTTCCAAAAGTTTTCCAAATATCCACTGCCAATAAAGATGAAAGTTTCGATAAGATCGATAAATTGTTATTTCGGTATTGAAAAAGTGGCAGCAAAGATCTACTGCCAATAAAGATGGTGTAAAAACAGGCTAAGAAAACAAACGAATATGAAAAGATATTTGCCAAAGGATTTTTGAAGAAAGTTGAAGTTTTGGAGAAAATAGGGTCTTTTGTTATAGAATTTGGGCTTAAATATTTGACTCGTCCCTGCAAATATGCCTCGTTTGAGTTTTGGTCCTTGTAAAAAAAAAATTCAGAAATCCATCCTCGCAAAATTTTCTGTCTTTTAAAAAAGTCCCTGGGCCCATTGATGTTGTAAGGTGGCACTCAGATGCTGACGTGGCGCATGCTGACTGTACATAATTGCACACGTGGCATCTGACTTGGCATTAAAATTGATTTAAAAATGTAAAAACAATTTAAAATATTTGGAAATTAATTTTCGAAATATAAAAAAAGAAAAAAACCGAAATTAATAAAAAAAAATCAGTTTATTCTTTTAAATAAAAAAATATGGATTTTAATTTTCCAAATTAAAAATAAAAAAAGTAGAAAATATTTTTTAAAAATTAAAAAAACAAATTCGAAATTAAAATAAAAGTTTTTTTTATTTTTTTCGGAAATTAATTTTTGTAAATTAAAAAAAAACAAAAAGTTACATAACATTTTTTGAAAAATTTTAAAAAATTAGAAAATTTATCTTCAGATTTTTGTTTAAAAATTAAAAATAATTTATAAATTTTAAAAAAATAAAAAATACATATTCAAAAATCTGGAAAAAAAATTCAGAATAAAAAAACCAAAAATAAATTATATTTTTCAAAAATTACGAAAAAAAAAATTTCATTTGTTTTTTTAAATTATCAGTATTTTTTAAAAAAATAATTTGGAAATTATTTTTCGTAATTTACAAAAAACAAATTCAAAATTAACATTTAAAATTGTTGGAAAAAAATTATGTCAAAAACTATTTTTTTTATTTTTTAAATTTTTGGAATTTTTTTCATAATTTTTATATAATTAAAATAACGTTTTTTTAAAAAAAAACAGAAAATATTTTTTAAAAAAATTAATTAATTCTTTTTAATTTTGAAAGAAAATCTGAAAATAAATTGCCTAATTTTTTAAAAAATTTCAAAAAATGTTATGTAACTTTTTGTTTTTTTTTATTTACGAAAAAAATAAAAGAATCTTTTATTTTAATTTCGAATTTGTTTTTATAATTTTCAAAAAATATTTTCTAAATTTTTTCTTTTTAATTTGGAAAATTAAAAACCATATTTTTTTTATTTAAAAATATTTTTTTTTTATTAATTTCGATTTTATTATATTTTTATTTCGAAAATTCATTTCCAGAAATTTTAAATTGTTTTTACATTTTTAAATTAATTTAAATGCCATGTCATATGCCATGTGGACAATTATGCACAGTCAGCATGTGCCACATCAGCATCTGAGTGCCACCTTGCAACTTCAATGGGCCCAGGGACTTTTTTAAAAGACAGAAAATTTTACGAGGATGGATTTCTGAATTTTTTTTTTACAAGGACCAAAACTCAAACGAGGCATATTTGCAGGGACGACTGTAATATTTAAGCCTAGAATTTGACTTAAGAGTACAAACATCAAAAGTTTATTGCTTCATTTGATTAATGTGGAATACAAAATAAAAAGACTCGAAAACTTGAGTAAAAGAACAAATATGATTCAGAATGATAAAAAATTGTACGTTGTGAATTGTGTTATTTATAATTGTTAATTTTAGGGTTTGATTTTATTTTCTCGAATCGTTAGATGTGTTGAGACAACAAAATATTTAATATTTGATATTTGAAATGTCAACATAGTTTGATAAATATGAAGTTTGAATGTCATGATTGTCACATACAAAATAAAAAAATTCGTCTCGTCAAAACAAAACTATGTTTACATAAAATAAAATATGTTACAAATTATTATTATTTTATTTATTGAGGGGATGTTATCGATTATTATTGTCAAATTATGTTTGATGGAGACAAATTTTATATAATTTTATTTCTACATAAAACTAATTTTATTTTTTGCTGGTCTTTATTTATTCATCTATGGAATCAATTTCAAATTATTAAGACTTATTTTCCCTAGAAATTAGAATGTTCATACACAAAAGAAAAAACACTAATTTTATTTTATTTTTGATAAAAAAAAAACACTGAATTTGTATTTTGATGTTAACCATCTGATTCAGTGGAAAAAGAAATTATGGTTTTTTCGAAATTCGAAGTATAGATTGATTAACAAAGAATTGTTCCACTAACGAATGGAACTCCAAAAGAAAACACTAATTTTATACCTGAAAAAAGTAGACAACATAAAGAAATAAATCAAGAGTAAAAAAACAACAAATTGGTTTCTGTCTCTGTAAGGCACTCCCAATTTAATTATTGACTGTGTTAATTAGTCTTTGTCAAAAGTTTCTCAATTAGGTCATTGTCTTTATGTTTTTGTCACATAACAAAAAATCTAATAAAAAACTTTTAACAAAGACTAATTTAAAATATTAATAAAATCATGAACTAATTTGAGTATGTTGACACGTGTTAATGTGCCGGAAACAAGGTTGACAGAAGTTGCTTTAGTGATGAATAGGAGAACCATGATTATTTCTTTCGTTTATTTGGGGCTGCCTATCAGAGGGGATGTGAGGAAGCTAAGTTTTTGGAAACCTGTGATTGACCGCATTGTTGCTCGTTTGTCGATGTGGAATAATAAGTTTCTTTCTTTTGGTGGCCGCCTAATACTGATGAAGTATGTCATGTCCTTTCTTCCGGTTTACTTTTTTTTTTTTTGGGGGGGGGGGGGGGGGGGGGGGGGGGTTGGGGTAGTGAGGTTTTTATAAAAATGACATGGGTGAAATGGGACTCCATTTCTTTACCAAAGGAGGAAAGAGGTTTGAGTGTTAGGAGAATTTAATTCATCATTGTTAGAAAACTGTTGTTGGAGGATGCTTGTTGAAAAGGAAGGGTTGTGGTATCGTGTGTTAAAGGCCAGATATGGAAAGGAGGGAAGCCGAATTATGGAAGGGGGAGACATGGCTCCTTGTGGTGGAGGATGTTGTGTAACATCCGTGGAAGGGTTGGGAGTTGGTTTAAGGATAAGACTCGTCGGGTAGTTGGTGATGGCCATAATACTTACTTCTGGACCAATAATTGGGTGGGCGAAATTCCACTTCGGATTAAATTCCGTCGCCTCTTTGATTTGGTTGTGCATCGTGAGTGTTCGGTGGAAGAGATGTCATTGTTAGGGTGGGAGGAAGGAGGGAATGTGTGGGTGTGGAGGAGACGTTATGTATTGCTCTGTTACATAACATTGTTTTGCAAGATAATATTTGGACCGTCATAATATTCCTAAAGGCTTAAGAACCCTCCAGAAGGACTCAAACGCCCTCAAGAAGGACTTGGGCGCCCTCCAGAAGGGCTCCAAGGCCTAGGCGCGCCCCCTCCAGGGCGCCGCCTTACTTAGCTTCTAGAACTATCTAGAAACTGCCTAAATACCACAAATACCCCTATTACTTGGAGGTTAAGTAACCGTGACCCAAGCCCATAACAGGCTATAAATACCTCACTTAAGAGCATTCTCAAGGCATTCAATCAACAATCTAAACCCCAATAGCGATACAAACCCTAGTATTTTTACTCGTACTTTTCTGCAAGTACAGTTGGCGCCGTCTGTGGGAAGAGGTAAAACTTTCCTCCGACCACCATCGCTAACCTAAACCTAAATCAGACCTCACGTCGTGATTTAGAGAAAAGCCGCCGTAATGGCAACCCAAGAAGAAGCTGAGACGATGAGGACTCAGATCGCCTAGCTGATCGAACAGAACGAGGCCTTACAGGCTTCAGTTGAAACCATTCAACAACAACAGATACAGGAGAAAGCCGGATCTCACCACGGCGAACCCATTAAACCAGAGCCACAACCCTTGTCAGCAGAGATCTGGAGCGCTCCGATCCCAGACAACTTCAAGCCGCCTCACCTCTCCACTTTCAGTGATGCTGCGCTGCGGTGGTATATAAACCTCCCTCGATTCTCTATCGTAAGCTACCACGACATGATCAGAAAACTCTCGCAGCAATTCTCCGCTAGCCGCCACCGAAAGGTTTCTTCCAACAGCTTGTTCAACGTCTGCTAGGGGCAGAGCGAATCTCTAAGAAACAACCTAGCCAGGTTCAACGACTGCACCATCAAGGTATCCAATCCGAACCAAGAACTCTTCGTCGGGGCTTTCCAAAACGGCCTACGAGCCGGCCAGTCCAATGAGTCTCTCGCCCAGAAGCCGGCTGATTCGATGGAAGAGATCATCTCCCGGGTTGAATGTTACATCAAAGGAGAGGAAAGTAACACCGAGAAGCGTGCACGTGATGCGAAAGAAAAAGGCCCCGAGCGCAAGCACTATGACATTCCTCCAAGCAGAGACAGGGGAACTTTCAAGAGACAGCCTGAGCGGGAGCGCCAACCACGCCGGTACGCCCCAAAACACTTCTCTCCTCTGACTATGCGCCCGGAAAGGATCCTGAAGGAGGTATACGAGTCCAAAATCATCCCAGAGGCGAACCCGCCTAGGGCACATATCATGGGTGGTAACAAGGACGCCTGGTGCAAATACCATCGCGTGCGAGGCCACGCAGTGACGACTGAATCCACCTCAAGAGAGAGATCGAGAAACTGATCCAGAATGGCAAATTAAGAGGTTACACGAGGGGTAGACGCGATGAGAACGGCGGGGGCACTGACGATAGTAGAGATAATCGTCGGAGCGACGAAGGCAAGCATACCCTTAACACTATTTCCGGAGGCTTCGCCGGAGGTGGCGAGTCAAGCACATCCCAGAAGAATTACGCGCGTTAGGTAATGCTCGTGGACGAGGGCTCACGCTCTTTCGCCGAAAGAAGCCTGGATATCACTTTCTCCGCTAAAGATTTCGAAGGCGTTATTCCCCACGAAGACGATCCTATGGTAATCACTCTCCAGATACTCAACTGGAACATCAAACGGGTACTCATCGACACCGGCAGCTCTGCAGATATTCTGACTTTCGAAGCATTTGATAGGATGGGCTTAAGTGAGGAGCAATTACAACCTTTCCAAGGCACCCTCTCCGGGTTTACTGGAGAGAGGGTGCACGTTCGTGGCTATATTACTCTGAGGACTGTCTTTGGATCTGGAAAGCAAACTAAAGCAATCAAAATAAGGTACTTGGTCGTCAACGCTCCAAACTCTTACAACATAGTAATAGGGCGCCCTTCTTTCAATCGTCTAGGCGCTCTCCTGTCAACCAAGTTTCTTGTAATGAAGTACCCTTTGGACGATGGCGGGGTTGGAACGATCAAAGGAGATCATAAAGTCGCCAAAGAATGTTACCTAGCTAGCCTCAAGCCATGCAGGAAGGAGGCGCCAATGAAGGAAGGCAAGGGCAACAACGTGAACATGATGGACCTTGACCCTCGGGAAGAAAACCAGCAGGAGAGATTAGAACCATCTGAAACTCTTAGAGAGGTTGCAATCGGGCCTCACCTTCATCAATCCACAAAGATTGGAACCTCACTGGCACCTTCTGAAGAAAAAGACCTAATTGAGCTATTAAGGAAGAACTTGGACCTGTTCGCCTGGGCTCCCTTAGACATGCCAGGCATAGACCCTAGCATAGCTTGCCACCATCTCGACGTGAACCTAACGGTAAAACCCGTCGTTCAGAGGAAAAGAAAAATGGGAGAGGAAAGGAGGAAAGCGGTGGATGAAGAGGTAAAACGACTGCAGGAAGCTCGTTTCATCAGCGAGATCAAATACCCCACATGGTTGGCAAACACAGTTTTAGTCAAGAAGGCTTCTGGAAAATGGAAAATGTGTGTAGATTACACCGATCTGAACATGGCTTGCCCCAAGGATCCTTACCCTTTACCTAGTATAGATCGCCTGATTGTCAGTGCATCCGGTTTAAGGACCCTAAGCTTCATGGATGCTTACTCTAGCTACAATCAAATCAGGATGGATCCCCTCGACGCCTCAAAGATCACCTTCATGACTAACACAAAAAATTACCACTATGAGGTAATGTCCTTTTGTAACACCCCGTTTTCCCAACTTAAAATTTTCACATATAAATCAGAGTATTTCAACATAAACGGAATGTCACACTTCTTTCCATAAAATCATAAGTAGAATAAAAATCCTTTATTTCATCGCAGCGGAATTAATTCAACATCTAAAATAGTCTTTGGCACGAAGGCCTCATCATAAATATCTCATAAATCAAATCCAACAATATAGTCATAAAATCTCATTAAACAATACGTAAGGAATAGAAAAGCAATAACAAGTTCCCATCCCGTTACGTATCAGAGCACCTAAAGACACACGTGAGAGAGTCCACTCACGACCGCGACTAATCCTGATTACCTGTTAGTTACCCATGGTGGGCAAACAGAAGGGGTGAGATACACATTCAATAATAATAATATATAATCAATCAAGTTAATGAAAACAACAACAATTCAATGACAAGCATCATCAGGTTCACACACACACACACACACACACACACACACACACACACACACACATATATATATATATATATATATATATATAAATACACCAACAACATAATCATCAATCAACAAAACATCATATAGTCATAGCAAAATAGGCATCATCTAGCATCATAATTATCGTCCTAAATCACCTTATACATCATCAAGCACACCATTCACGAAACACGTTAAACGTCAATCAAGAATATCTTCACGAAATATCATCAAGAACATCAAGAACAATCATCATCACAAATGCATCACAAACCATCATAAATCATCATCTTAACAAACATCACATCATCATCACAAATCATCGTCACGACATCTCATAAGACACGACTCGACAAATGCGACTATGCAACTTAATCTTCTAAATCATGCATGTGGTACCAATTCATAGTATTAATATACTGTCAGGCATCAAGCCCCCATCGCTATTGAGCTAAAGCTCCATCGTGTTGAGTACAAAGCTCCAGGGCATCAAGCCCCCAACAATGAAATGCAAATGCATGGACTCGACCTCTTAAACATCTTAAAACAACAACCTCTTAAGTAAGTCCAATAATTTGGAACATCATCAACATCAACTTAGACCGACTCATGCAACTTAGTTAAATAACAACAGCAACATAGACAGTAAACAAAACAGCATGACATAATAATATCAAATGCAAGTCATCAATATCTCAAATATTCATATATAATTCAAGTAATGCGTATACAATTATATCACAATATGAACATCATCAAATCATCATAAATCAGTTTCACATATCATCATTAATATCATATATAATATTCATAACTAATTCATCAATCATAAACAACATCATACTCATGGACATATACATTCATACAACACTTCATCAATCATGAACAATATCGTATTCACAAACATATACATACATCATATAACGACATAATCATCACATCATAAACATCATCATGTAACAACATAAATATCACATCAACACACATCATCAAATAACACATCTTTAAATCACACATCTTCGGAAAGCACATATACATTAATCAACTACATCCATATCAAACCAAAACATTCTTCAAAAATAAAGCAAGTTGATCAATAAAACATAAGCCAAATACTCATAAAACACTCCGACTAAATCCCTAATACTTAAGTTTGAAGTTGGGAAACCAACCATAAGTTTTGGACTAACTTGGGATTAGTTAACCTAAGTTTTCTTAAAATTTTCTAAAGACCTACTTGGACTATTTTTATCATAACTCGAGATTTACAAAACATTTTCGAGTCAAACCAGTGCCATTAGAAAGCTAACTCAATTATCTACAACTTTCATGTTTACACCTAAGACCAATTATGTACCAATCAATACCAGTTTTCATTTCAAATTCGGACAAAGTTGTGCTGAAATTCATAAAAATTCACTGTGACCTACGTTCAGTAATTTGACCATAACTCAAGTTCTATAAATCATTTTGACGTGAGACAAACGACATTAGAAAGCTAACATTCATACCTACAACTTTCGTGTCTACACCGAAAGCTAGTTCAAAACAGAAACTGATGCAAAAGACGCAACAACATGGAACAGGGTATGCTGTCAAAGGTAGCTCTCGGGAAAACTCTATTTTTCACTCAAAAACCCAAATTTCATCTACCCAAATCCCAAATTTGATAGAGAACAATGTTTACAGGTTCTATATACAACATAACAATCAAAACAACACAGAAACATGCATTAAACAACACAATTCATCACATCATATCAATTATCATAAACTTTCTAAACCCTAAACCTAGAACACAATTTCATCAACAATCAAAATTATATATACATATTATTGAAGGAATCCCACCCTTACCTTAATTTGGTCTCCTGAATCAAGCTGCGTTCTTCTTAGGTTTTTCTTCTCTCTTTCGCGCCTCCTCTCTTTTTCTCTAGGTTTCTCCAAAAGTTATATCATGTGCTAAATAATTTTAACCCTAATTCTCTTATTTATATTCTCTTACTCATCTTATCTTATTTCTACTCCTTCCCTCAAATTCTCTAAAATTATGTAACAACCCATATTTAATTAAATATATTATATTATATCATCGTATCTTATTATTTCTAAAACAAATATATTTCTACATAACAAAGATATTTCTATAACAAATATATCTCTACATAACAAACAAACATATTTCTATAACAAATATATCTCTACATAACAAACATATTTCTATAACAAATAACACAATATATTTTTACACAAAATAACATATATATTTCTACACCAAATAATACGTATATTTTTATAACAAATAACATAGTATTTCTACACCACATAACAAATATATTTTTACACCAAATAACATAATATCTCTACACCAAATAACATATATATTATAATATAATATGCTACTAAAACACCAACATATAACACAAAAATAACACACATCACCATAAATCAAATAAATTATTTAAAAAGACTCTAAACTCAATCAAATAATTAAATAAATAAAATAGTTCAAAACGGGCGTTACACCTTTGGTTTGAGAAATGCAGGAGCTACCTTCCAGAGATCGATGGACTCCATGTTTGCCGCGCATATTGGAAGGAATCTAGAATTATACATTGACGACCTGGTAGTGAAGACGCCAGAGAACGCAGCCCACACCACCGACCTGGACGAGATCTTCCAGCAAGTCAGGAAATTCAACATGCGCCTCAACCCCGCCAAGTGCACTTTCGGGGTCCAGGCGGGAAAATTTCTAGGATTCTTACTCAGCAGTCGAGGCATAGGGGCCAACCCAGACAAATGTCAAGCCATCATCAACATGAGGAGTCCTTGCAGCATAAAAGAAGTACAACAATTGATAGGGAGACTGGCCGCCCTGTCCAGATTTTTGTCATGCGCCGGCGACAAGGCTTTCGCCTTCTTTGCGTCCATCAAGAAAAAAGAAAAATTTGAATGGACTAGCGCGTGTGAAGAAGCTTTCACTAAAATCAAAGAATTCCTATCAAGCCCTCCCGTCCTGCATCGCCCATCATCAGGAGCCGCCCTGTCTCTTTACCTGTCCGTATCAGACAACGCAATGAGTTCTGTGTTGACAGAAGATTCAGAAGAAGGAGAAAGGCCAGTGTATTTCGTCAGCAAAGTCTTCAAGGGAGCTGAGCTATGATACCAAAAGATCGAACGCTTAGCTCTGGCGATCATAACTACCGCCAGAAAGTTGCGTCCTTATTTCCAAATCCACAAGATCATTGTCAAGACGAACTATCCTGTGAAGCAGGTCCTCAGCAAACCAGATTTGGCGGGAAGAATGGTGTCTTGGTCATTTGAATTGTCCGAATATGACCTACACTATGTTCCAAGAAACAACATCAAATCTCAAGTCCTGGCCGACTTCGTCGTAGAATTCACCTCTCCAGCTCAAAACGTCGCCCGCTCTGTGTGGCTTTTATCAGTAGACGGTTCTTCTAATCTAAGAGGAAGTGGGGCGGGCATCATCCTAGAAGGTCCTGGAGACATACTCATAGAACAGTCGCTAAGATTTGATTTCAAGGCCATCAACAACTAGGCAGAGTATGAAGCTCTGATTGCAGGAATGAATTTGGCGGCAGAGATGGGGGCTGAGAATCTCACGGCAAAAAGTGACTCTCAATTGATAACAAGCCAGATCTCAGGGGAATACCAAACGAAGGACACTCAACTTTGCAAGTACCTAACGAAAGTAAAAGTTTAGCAGAAAAATTTAAATTCTTCGAGGCGATCTACGTCCCTCGGGAGCAAAACTCAAGGGCGGATCTACTGGCAAAATTGGCGAGCACTAAACGTCCGGGCAACAATAGAACAATAATTCAGGAGGTCGTTACGTCGCCCAGCACAAAGTCACAAGAAGTACTCCTCATCGATACGGAAGTAAAAGGGTGGATGACTCATATCATCAAATATCTCACAGGTTCTTTCTCTCCAAAAGACGAGGAAGAAGCACAAGCGGTGAAAAGACGGGCTGCCAAATTCACCATGGTGGCCGACAAGCTGTATAAGATGGGACGCGCCACTCCCATGCTCCGATGCTTAGGTGAAGAAGAAACTGAGCTGGTCCTACTAGAAGTACATGAGGGAGTATGTGGAAGCCACATAAGAGGTCGTTCTCTGGCAGCTAAGTTGTTGAGGGCGGGTTATTATTGGCCAACGATGCTGCATGACTGCGCCGCCTTCGTAAAAAAGTGTGACAAGTGCCAGCGGTTCTCCAACAAGAAGCACGCTCTAGCCAACGAGCTCACTTCTGTGTTTTCACCTTGGCCTTTCCATAAATGGGGAGTAGATATCGTAGGACCCTTCCCTTTGGCTCCTGGACAATTAAAATTTCTTATTGTGGGCATAGACTACTTCACCAAATGGGTCGAAGCGGAGGCGGTCTCCAGAATCACGGCGGACAGGGTAAAAAAGTTCTACTAGAAAAAGATTATTTGAAGGTTTGGTCTTCCTAAATATTTTGTGACAAACAACGGGACCCAGTTCGCCAACACCAGTGTGGTCGACTTCTGTACCCAACTCGGTATCCAAACAAAATTCGTATCAGTAATCCACCCTCAGGCAAACGGACAGGCGGAAGCAGCAAACAAAGTAATCCTCAACAACATCAAAAAGAAGCTGGAGTCAGCCAAAGGCCTCTGGGCCGAGCAGCTCTACGAGGTAAGCGCCATAAGTCGCTGTATTGACGTCCATTTCAAATTTACATCTACAAACATATTGTCTACTCCTGCCTTTTTTACTTTGATTCGAAATAAGAAACATGTACTATGGTCTTACCACACCACGCTGCATTCAACAACCAAGGAGACCCCGTTCACTATGGTATATGGCGTTGATGCCATGCTACCTGTTGAAATCGACACACCAACCTGGCGACGTGATAATTTCAGGGAAGAGGGTAAGTGCCACACTCATATTCAAACTAACCGCCTTTTGTTTTCAGGTCCCCGCCCTTATACATCTCTTTTTTACCTCTGTTATTTTAAGAAGCTGTCATACCATGAGATGTCTTACTGTATGTGTTTTGATTCATATAAAACAAAAGCAAATGAGATAGGTGTGAAGTGCACGATGGATATGATCGACGAGATGAGAGAAGAGGCTCACATTAGAGAATTTGCCGCCAAGCAAAGGGCAGCTCGCTGATACAATTCCAGAGTTATCCCCAGAAGCATGAAAGCAGGCGACCTCGTCCTCAACAAGGTTGTCGCCCCAACCAGAATTAGCAAGCTACTACCAAGTTGGGAAGGACCTTATCGAGTGAAGGAAAAGCTACAACATGGGGCCTATAAACTGGAAGAATTAGATG